>BLSH010086043.1:479039-492734 GCA_018402905.1 Glandirana rugosa
TGCGTCACGACCTTTTATTACCACCAGTGTGTTTGTAAACTTGAATCCCCACATGAGTGAAAACAACGACCGCGTTGTACTATTTATATATACACACAGTATCTCACAAAAGTGAGTACACCCCTCACATTTTTGTAAATATTTTATTATATCTTTTCATGTGACAACACTGAAGAAATGACACTTTGCTACAAGTAGTGAGTGTACAGCTTGCATAACAGTGTAAATTTGCTGTCCCCTCAAAATAACTCAACACACAGCCATTCATTTCTAAACCGCCAGCAACAAAAGTGAGTACACCCCTAAGTTCAAATGTTTGTGTGACCACCATTATTTTCCAGCACTGCGTTAATCCTCTTGGGCATGGAGTTCACCAGAACTTCACAGGTTGCCACTGGAAACCTCTTCCACTCCTCCATGATGACATCACAGAGCTGGTGGATGTTAGAGACCTTGCGCTCCTCCACCTTCCATTTGAGGATGCCCCACAGATGCTCAATAGGGTTTAAGTCTGGAGACATGCTTGGCCAGTCCATCACCTTTACCCTCAGCGTCTTGGAGTTGTGTTTAGGGTCGTTATCATGTTGCAATACTGCCCTGCGGCCCAGTCTCCAAAGGGAGGGGATCATGCTCTGCTTCAGTATCTCACAGTACATGTTGGCATTCATGGTTCCCTCAATGAACTGTAGCTCCCCAGTGCCAACAGCACTCATGCAGCCTCAGACCATGACACACCCACCACCATGCTTGACTGCAGGCAAGACACACTTGTCTTTGTACTCCTCACCTGGTTGCTGCCACACACGCTTGACACCATCTGAACCAAATACATTTATATTGGTCTCATCAGACCACAGGACATGGTTCCAGTAATCCATGTCCTTAGTCTGCTTGTCTTCAGCAAACTGTTTGCTGGCTTTCTTGTACATTATCTTTAGAAGAGGCTTCCTTCTGGGATGACAGCCATGCAGACCAATTTGATGCAGTGTACGGCATATGGACTGAGCCCCTTCAACCTCTGCAGCAATGCTGGCAGCACTCATACGTCTATTTCCCAAAGACAACCTCTGGATATGACGCTGAGCATGTGCACTCAACTTCTTTGGTCGACCATGGCAAGGCCTGTTCTGAGTGGAACCTGTCCTGTTAAACCTCCGTATGGTTTTGGCTACCATACTGCAGTTCAGTTTCAGGGTCTTGGCAATCTTCTTATAGCCTAGGCCATCTTTATGTAGAGCAACAATTATTTTTTTCAGATCCTCAGAGAGCTCTTTGCCATGAGGTGCCATGTTGTACTTCCAGTGACTAGTATGAGAGAGTGAGAGCGATAACACCAAATCTAACACACCTGCTCCCCATTTACACCTGAGACCTTGTAACACTAACAAGTCACATGACATTGGGGAGGGAAAATGGCTAATTGGGCTCAATTTGGACATTTTCACTTAGGGGTGTACTCACTTTTGTTGCCAGCGGTTTAGACATTAATGGCTGTGTGTTGAGTTACTTTTAGGGGACAGACAATTTACCCTCTTATACAAGCTGTACACTACTTTACATTGTAGCAAAGTATCATATCTTTAGTGTTGTCACATGAAAAGATATAATAAAATATTTACAAAAAATTGAGGGGTGTACTCACTTTTGTGAGAAACTGTATATATATATATATATATATATATATATACACATTCACACACAGTACCTCACAAAAGTGAGTACACCCCTCACATTTTTGTAAATATTTTATTAGTGATACCTCGGTTCACAAACTAAATTTGTGAAAAGACGCAAACTGAATTGGTTGCTAGCCGAGGCAAATTTTCCCATAGGGTTCAATGTAAATACGGTTAATCTGTTCTGAACTTTTTTTTTACTGTTTGTGAACCACGAAAATATGAAACAAAGTACAGTACGGTACAGTACGAAGAGAGAAAACCCTAACCTTGCTTGAGATGACTTCTGGCATGGAGGAAGGAGGATAGGAGGCGGTTATTGTTTGGAGGTAGAGTCCCCCTCCATAAGGACATTGGGGGAATCTCCTTCAGGGTTTCCTCTCCTCTTTGTCTCTTAGCTGTAGGCTCAGTTTTGCTGAAAAATGTCACTTGTCTTTTCCTGTGCTGCATAACCCTCCAGAAATGAGAGACCACGTTATCGTTCATCTAATTTAACACTCTGTTCATTACAGTTATGTTGGGGTGGTGCTTCTCAAAAAAATGGCACTCATTCCATTTTTCCATAATGGATTTTATGGCATCACTGCTAACCTCCTCCCTGTCTTCCTCTTCCTCACTGGCATGCTCCTCAAAAAGCGCCTTCTGCTGCTCACTGTGGAGTTCAGAAAGTTCTTCCGTGGTCAGCTCCTCCTTATGTTCCTCAACAAGCTCCTTTATGTTTGCACCACCGACGTCCAGAGCCAAACTCTTGCCCATGGACACAATCTCCTCCACTACCTCTTCATCAGACCCTTCAAAGTCACGTTCAGTGACACATTCTGGCCACAGTTTCCTCCAGGCTGAGTTTAAGGTTCGGTGAGTGACATTTTACCAGGCTTTGTCAATGAGGTTAATGCAGTGGAGAACATTAAAATGTTTCTTCCAGAATTCTTTCAGCATCAAGGATGGCTCGTGACATTAAAACACCTAGTGAAGAGCGTCTTTGTGTACAGCTTCTTCAAGTTGCAAATCACTTACTGGTCCATGGGCTGCAGAAGAGGTGTCATGTTGGGGGGGAGGAACTTGACCTCTATGAAGTCCTACTCAGCGTCCATATCATCCACTAAGGCTGGAGGGTATGCCTGGCCATTCCCCACCAGAAGAAGGCACCTTTTAGGCAGTTTGGTGTTAGAAAGATTTTTTTTTACGGTGAGTGCAAACACCTCGTGCAGCCATCCTATGAACAATTGTCTTGTGACCCAAGCTTTCGCATTGGCCCTCCACATGACAGGCAGTCTGGCTTGTTCACATTCTGTTCCCTGAATGCACAATGGGTCTGGGAATGGTACACCAGTAGTGGCTTAGTCTTCAGATCAGCGCTTGTGTTTGCACACAGCAAAAGGGTCAATCTGTCCTTCATGGACTTGTGCCCTGGCAGTGCCATTTCCTCCTGCATGATATATGTTCTGTTTGGCATTTTTATCCAGAAGAGCCCTGTTTCATCACAGTTAAACACTTGTTGAGCGATGTATCCTGTCTTTATGAATTCCGCAAATTCTATCTTATAGGCTTCTGCAGCGGCCTTGTCTTGTCACACTGTGGATGCCACTTCTTTTGCGGAATTTTTTAAACCACCCTATACTGGCTTTAAATTCTTCACTTGCTGCACTTGTAGAGGGGTTTGTTTGCAGTAATTCACTGTGCAATTTCCTGGCTTTCTCAGAGATCATAGCTTCACTAACAAAAGTTTTTCCACCTCTTCCAGCACTTGCGTCCTCTGCTTGGTTAACATTGTTACTACTTTTGCCACATCAGCTCCTTTGATGGCAGCTTTGTTCTTCAAAATAGTTAAGGCCAGATCAGTCACATGAATACCAGGGTCATGCTTTTCTATAATTTCCTTCTGCAGCTCAATGGTTATTTTCTTCATAAACGTATTCTTAGAATTCCTGCTGTGCACATTCTTGTCACCTTTATTACCGCTCTGCACTTTCTTTTTACCCCTGTGCTTGCTCTGCACATTCTTGTCACCTTCATTACCACTCTGCACATTCTTGTCACCTGCATTTCCGCTCTGCACATTGTCATCTGCATTTCCGCTCTGCACATTCTTGTCACCTCCATTTCCGCTCTGCACATTCTTGTCACCCGCATTTCCGCTCTGCACATTCTTGTCACCTCCATTTCCGCTCTGCACATTCTTGTCACCTGCATTTCCGCTCTGCACTTTCTTGTCACCTGCATTACCGCTCTGCACTTTTTTGTTACCTTCATTACCGCTCTGCGCTTTCTTGTCACCTGCATTTCCGCTCTGCACATTCTTGTCACCTTCCTTACTGCTCATCACTTTCTTCTTACCACCATGCTTGCTCTTAATTTTCTTTGGAGCCATAATGAATGTCTGGTACAGTACATGCTAAAAAGCACCCAATAAAGCTGTGCAGCAAGTGTGCACAGGGATGTACAGTACAGTACTGTATAATATGTGCTAAAAAGCACACCAAAAAGCTTCAAAATACTGTAAGTGTCTTACAGCATACTCACAGTACACTCACACACAGTACTCTTCTCTGTGATCGTTATCCACCTACAGGAAGTCGCGACCATGTGTCAGAGCAGGGAAAATGGCAGCGGCTCGTGTTTGTGAACCGAAGCAGAGTTCGCGTACCGAAGCAAATTTTTATAAACTTTTCTGTTTGTTAACTGAGTTGTTCGTGATCAGAAGCATTCGTGAACAGAGGTATCACGGTATATCTTTTCATGTGACAACACTGAAGAAAAGACACTTTGCTACAATGTAAAGTTGTGAGTGTACAGCTTGTATTACAGTGTAGATTTGTTTTCCCCTCAAAATAACTCAACACACAGCCATTAATGTCCAAACCGCTGGCAACAAAAGTGAGTACACCCTTAAGTGAAAATGTACAAATTAGGCCCAATAAGCCATTTTCCCTCCCCGGTGTCATGTGACTCGTTAGCGTTACAAGGTCTGAGGTGTGAATCGGGAGCAGGTGTGTTAAATTTGGTGTTATCGCTCTCACTCTCTCATACTGGTCACTGGATGTTCAACATGGCACCTTATGGCAAAGAACTCTCTGAGGACCTTAAAAAAAGAATTGTTGCTCTACATAAAAATGGCCTAGGCTATAAGAAGATTGCCAAGACCCTGAAACTGAGCTGCATCATAGTGGCCAAGACTAGAGTTGAGCGAACCCGAACTGTAAAGTTTGGGTTCGTACCGGATTTTGGGGTGTCTGTGTCCCGAACCCAGACATTTTTGAAAAAGTTCGGGTTCTGGGATTTTTTTCGTGCCTGTTGAATAGCTGCAGGGCAGCCAATCAACAAGCGTTTCACTCGTTTGCCCTTAGAAGCCATCAGAGCCATGTCTACTAATGGCATGGCTGTGATTGGCCAGTGCATCATGTGACCCCAGCCTCTATATAAGCTGGAGTCACGTAGCCAGTGCTGCATGTCACATCATCTCATACTAGTGTAGGTAGGAAGAGGATGCTGGTGTGAGGGACAGATTCGTGTTCTAAAATCATCTCATACTTAGTATAGGGAGAGGTTCCTGGTGCTGGTGTGAGGGATAGATTAGCGTTCTAAAATCATCTCATAATAGTATAGGGAGAGGTTCCTACTGCTGGTGTGAGGGATAGATTAGTGTTCTAAAATCATCTCATACTGGTATAGGGAGAGGTTGCTGCTGCTGGTGTGAGGGATATATTAGCGTTCTAAAATCATCTCATACTGGTATAGGGAGAGGTTCCTGCTCCTGTTGTGAGGGACAGATTAGTGTTCTAAAATCATCTCATACTGGTGTAGGGAGAGGTTCCTGCTGCTGGTGTGAGGGACAGATTAGCGTTCTAAAATTATCTCATACTGGTATAGGGAGAGGTTCCTGCTGCTGGTGTGAGGAATAGATTAGCGTTCTAAAATCATCTCATACTGGTATAGGGAGAGGTTCCTGCTCCTGTTGTGAGGGATAGATTAGCGTTCTAAAATCATCTCATACTGATATAGGGAGAGGTTCCTGCTGCTGGTGTGAGGGATAGATTAGCGTTCTAAAATCATCTCATACTGGTATAGGGAAAGGTTCCTGCTCCTGTTGTTAGGGATAGATTAGTGTTCTAAAATCATCTCATACTGGTATAGAGAGAGGTTCCTGCTGCTGGTGTGAGGGATAGATTAGCATTCTAAAATCATCGCATACTGGTGTAGGGAGAGGATCCTGCTGCGTCTGCATTGCTGGTTTAAAAAAAAAAAGAATAATCTTTTTTTTTTTATTATATTAATAATAGTGCTACATAGTACATTTGCACCTTGCTGTACATTTCTTACACAAAAATAAAAAGTGTGTCTACATTGTTGTTTTAAAAAAAAAAGAATGATTTTTTTATCACAGACAAGCGCAGCCGCCTGTCCACAGCCAACATGGACAAGCTAACGTTTATTAAAAAAAACAGGCATGGATCCCACAAGACTTTTCTGTACCTTGTGCAGAATAGACATTTAGACCGGCCTCACACAGCCATTGGTATACTTTTTTTTTTTTTAATAAATCTCAATATTTTGGGGGCTACCCCAATTAGAAAAAAAAAACCAAACAAACAATAACAGTGTTGGCTACCTCCTCCTCCTCCACCGCCACTTCCACCTACACCACCACGGTCACCGCCTCCTCAACCTCCTACTCCACATCCACCTCTTCCTCCATTTTTTTTTTTTATGTGATTTTAAATTATTTCCCTATCCACATCCTCTATCTTTATTTCCTTATCCACATTTGTTTGCAGGACATTTGTCCTACTCTTACCCCCATTTGCTTCCTTTTGCAGCCCTCTAGCCCTTTCCAGGACTTTTTTAGAGCCATTTTTGTGCCCAAAAGTTTAGGTCACCATTGTCTTCAATGGGGTTTGGGGTCAAGTTCGGTGCTGAACCCGAACTTTTTCGCGACGTTCGGCCGAACCCAAACATCCAGGTGTTCGCTCAACTCTAGCCAAGACCACTATGGTCTTGGTCACTGTGCTGCAGCTCAGTTTTAGGGTCTTGGCAATCTTCTTCCAGAGAGTTATTTGCCATGAGGGGCCATTTTGAACTTACAGTGACCAGTATGAGTGAGTGAGAGCGATAACATCGCATTTAACACACCTGCTCCCCATTCACACCTGAGCCCTTGTAACACTAACGAGCATAGGCATGAGCACAGGTTGTGCCGGGTGTGCCTGGGCACACCCTAATCACCCCATGCAGTGCAGATTCCCCCTGCTTCCTGTCTCCCCCCTGCAGTAGTGCCATATCTGGGAAAGGGGCTGGTAAATATTTAATTAACTGGCTCCTTCCTTTTCTGAGTTAAAACAGTGAGTGATCTGCACCGATCACTCCTGTCTTCATTCTTAACTGAAGTATAGTAAACCATATTTACTGTAGGCTGCAGAAAAAGGAACCAGGGAATCTCTGTCCTCAGTTTCTTTCTCTGTCTCAAAAGTGAGACATCAGGGGTTTGTTTAGACCATTGATATTTCACCAAGCTCAATAACGGGGCTCCTAAAAAAAATAGTAAATAAATAATAATAAAAAATAACATTGTAAAAAATAATTAAAAATAATAAAATTGTAAAAAATAAAAATAAAAAACCTACTGACACTGTCCACTGTCCTACTGATACCAACCTTTGCTCTTCTCACACTGTCCACTGCTCTGCTGATATACACGCATGTGTGTTTGTGCTCTGGGGTGCACACCCTAATACAAAAGGCTGTGCACACCAATGCTAATGAGTCACATGACACCGGGGAGGGAAAATGGCTAATTGGGCCCAATTTGGACATTTTCACTTAGGGGTATACTCACTTTTGTTGCCAGCGGTTTAGACATTAATGACTGTGTGTTGGGTTATTTTGAGAGGACAGCAAATTTACACTGTTATACAAGCTGTACATTCACTACTTTACATTGTAGCAAAGTGTAATTTCTTCAGTGTTGTCACATGAAAAGATAGAATAAAATATTTACAAAAATGTGAGGGGTGTACTCACTTTTGTGAGATACTGTGTATATATATATATATATATATATATATATATATATATATATATATACACATACAGTATATATATACACATTTTTAGCATGCTAGGCTGCATTCTCTGAAATACCCACACACACAAAATGACCACAGGAGCTATGTTTAGGCAAGAGGTGCTTACCAAGGTGGTTTACCTTGGATACAGGGCAACTATGAGAATTTGCTATAAGCAATTTCTCACCCAAAATGAATCCTGTCATAGCTGTCATTAAGTACTCAATTTCTTTTGAGACTTGTGAGGCTTCTGTACAGCCTGTCAGAACCACAAGTATTTCTGTCAAATATTTCTGCAAACCCCATCGCTCTGTTCAGCAGGGAAATAAACAGGAATGCTACCTTGCAACCGCCACACTTTCCAAGTGTTCAGAAAAGAAGTAAATAAACAGTACCAAACCATTAACAAAAGTGTTTTTTTATTCCCATCTTGTTATATATACTATGGACTTAAAAAAATGGTGGTTCAAACATCATAATTTATAGAAATGCATCACTGAATAAACAAATATAATTTATGTTTAATTTAATATTAAAATACAGGGGGTTGATTTACTAAAGGAAAACAGGACATTCACTTTCCAAGGGAATTTTCCCCAGAGCTTAGTGAACGTGATGAAATTTCGCTTTGCAAAGAATACTGAATCACGTGCAAAGAAAAAAAAAAAACCAACACATGCTTGCACATGATTTGGATGATGGAAGTCAGCAAAACTTCACCATATTCACTAAGCTCTGGGACAAATTCCTTTGAAAAGTGCAACTTCCTTTGAAAATGAACAGTCTATTTGCTGTTAGCAAATCAGGCCCAGTAAGGCGAGCCATAGATGAATCGATTTTCTTTCCTTCCACCATGGATGGAAGGAAAGAAAATCTCTTGATTCTCCCATCAACACAGTCAGTGTTGATGGGGGAATGCCTCCAGCAAAGATATTTTATTCTGAAAGCGGGGATGGGAGGTGTAGCCTTTCAAGCCAGAATAATATGATTACCGTTAGCATCTACAGCATCTGCCAGTAATTGTATGCAGAATAATCCAACAGGTTGATTGTACAATCAGCCTGTCCTTACAAGGATCGAAATGCATCCGGTACCCTGCTGAACCGGCCGAAATTCAATCCATGTATGGCTGGCTTAAGTATTAGGGGAAGAATCAATGTTCAGGCTAAAAGTGAACCCAACATTAGATATATTTTCATGTCAAATAAAAATATCAGGGTAAAGTGATACAATCTCTTTAAAGCTCACTCCGTAGTTAAACCCGCCTTCATCATTCTACCCTACTGCCCCTTGCTTCATCACAGCCAGGTGTTTGGGTTAGCACTAAATCTTGGTAGGAGGTAACATGCTCCAACATACTTGGAAGCACCAAATAATTGGTGGTGGTTTTGATGGAAAGAACATTGAAGGAAATGGGGAAGGTGAGTATGACTGGTTGGGGGTGGGCTTTGAAGAGGCCCTGTCAATTTGACATAAATGGGCAGACAACTTTTAATAAAGCCACAATAACCAACCCCCACGCCATCAGCAATCAGCTTCAACAGCACGAAGGGAACTCTCATAAGGATGGCACTAAAAGCTGCGGCGTAGTAAACAATGACAATGACAGCAGACTTACTATGCTGCAGCTTTTAGTGTCGATATCATGAGAGTATACTTCTGGTTTGAAACATTCTGATGATATAGACCCCAGAGGGGGACCGAAGCGCTGTGGGTGGATCAGAAGGCTCTATATCTAATGCTCCAGGAAGTTTTGGATAATAATAACCTAACCAAAAGACACTTATCGTTTTGATGTTTTTCGAATTTTGAGCTGTGTTAAAAAAAACAAAAAAAGCACATTAAAAATGACAAGATATGCATTGTTCCTATTAGTATGAGCTGAAAGCCTGAAAGAGGAAAAACAAAGAGATCCTATTTTCTGAAAAGATGGAACTTCAATGACTTCCATACTGTGTTTTTTTCTGACCGTGTATGTCATTTTAACATTGGTAAAACAAGTTATAAAAACACAAAGTCGTAGCTGGGAAAGATGCACAGTTATTTACAGAATCCTGGCATTCAGGGTTGTTAAAAATGTTGATCTTGGATCCGGCACTAAATATGTTGTTTTAGAACTTCGACCAGCTCCTTTCATGCTTAAATTTAAATATACAAGTTTCCAATTACTAAATACTGCCAATTTCAAAAGAACAGAGAATTAAACTCTGGGGATGAATTTCAACAAATAAACTATTGAAAAGGGTTCATTGTGAAGCCTCAGAGACCTAACATACATTTGCCATGCAAAATCCAAAAATGACTGTTCATGCCAAATATATATTATAGCGGACTCCCTACAGAACAAACCTCTATCATTTTCCTTGGTTTCGTTTTTTTTATATAGCTGTACGTTTGAAAATAAAGATCTATGGTTATTTAAGAAATCTTGCCATGCAGGGATATCTAGCAAACAGTGTAGCTAGCATCTTCATAGAGAAAAAGACAATATGCACTCGTGGAGTTAGTTAATACTGGAAAGTATGGTTATGATTAGGGAATAACATTAAAGTGAGGTTCTAGCATAACCTTGCTCATAAAAGGATGAAAATGTTGAAACTTGAGCACAGGAAATGTGTCTTGAGACACATTTATAAAAAGTACCTGAGATGTACCTTCTCCAGGGTGACACTTTTGACAGTTTTACTGGTGCAATTCCCAATCTTACAGAACATCTTATATTGTACCTGTTATTAGGAAGCTTTTGTATAATGTTGACTACAGAGATGAGCATTACCCTTTGAAGCAAAGCTGGGTAATATTCACAAGTCAATGGCAAGAGCAATGGATAGCCATTCTCCAGAGCAGATAATTGATCGGATAGGTAAAAAAAAATTTCCAATTGCTCACGTTCAGCACCGTAGTTATATAGTTACACCCTTCAACTGAATACAGCCTGCTTTCCATGCACATCTATTTCTTAATACTGGTATGCCTAGATTGCTGATCCCTCCACCCTTCAACTGAATACAGCCTGCTTTCCATGCACATCTGTAATCTGCATCTATATTCCTACAATTGCCTTCTACCTCAAAATGAATTGACTGACTACTCAGATGCATATTTGATAATTGTGTGCTTGTTACCGTTATTTCACCTACATCTGTAGGGATGTTCACACTATTTTTGATGTTTATTTCAGCTTGGGTCTTACCTAATTTATGGCTCCCTTATCTGCACATATTCTGCCCTTTTTGGCTCCCTCGATCATAGAGTGGAAAGGTCTGCTGTGATGTCTGTGTGCTTAATATTACCCCGTAATTGATTAATTGCCCCACTCCACCCACACCCATCACAGTATAAAACAAAGCTTTGCTTGCAGGGGAAGCATTGCAGGGGGTTAGACACTGCAGAGGGGTTCTCCCAACAAAGTGGGGTTCTTTAAATAAGTGGGCATTTCAGCGATTTGCACAAGTCGCACACAAACATCAAACTACTTTCCATAACACCGGACTACAGGTAACCTCATTTTCAAATCCTCACACTTTCCTCTCTGAAACATGCATTCCTTACCTCTCCTTTTCACAATAGCAGCCTCTCTCCTCAAATCTTTTCTTCACCCCTCTCCCCCACCCCACAATCTGTACATATCACCCTCACTTCTCCCTTCTCCCTATTACTGCACTCACCACCTCTTTCTGACTCTAAGCCCACATGCTAGCAAAACCAGGATGCTCAAGCACATCCCCTCATATAAATTATATTCCCATGTTGCTTCCCTTTCTCTTCTGCTTCTCCTAGCCTCTGGAGATATTTCCCCAAACCCTGGGCCTCCCTCATTTAACAACACCCAACATGCCCATCACCACCCCACACCCTCTGGCAGTAGTTGCGATCTACGAAATTTAATCTCCATTCCCCTTCTTCCCAAAACCAGCCTCCCCTTCTCCTGTGCCCCCTGGAACGCCTGCTCTGTCTGCAACAAGCTCACCGCTGTTCATGACCTATTTGGCACTAATTCCTTAAATCTTGCAATCACCGAAACCTGGCTCCATGAATGCGATTCTCCTTCTCCCGCTTCCCTCTCCCATGGTGGCCTTCTCTGGACTCACTCCCCTAGGCCTAATGGACGCAAGGGAGGTGGAGTGGGAATTCTCCTATCCCCACAGAGCACCTTTCAGGTTCTTCACTCTCCTCCCTCTCTTTCACTCTCATCATTTGAAGCCCACTGTATACGTCTATTCTCTCCAACCTCCCTAAGAATTGCTGTGATCTAAAGGCCTCCTGGACCACTGTCAGCTTTCCTTGATGAATTTTCTGCCTGGCTACCCTACTTTCTCTCTTCTGAAATTCCCACAATCCTTCTTGGGGACTTCAACATCCCAGTTAACACTAACACTACTGCTACTTCTAAAATTCTTAGTCTAACTTCCTCATTTGACCTAAAGCAATGGGTACAGGCTTCTACTCACTCTGATGGAAACACCCTCAACCTTCTTTTCTCCTATCTATGCACTCCATGCAACCTCTCCAACAATCCTTTTCCCCTCTCCGACCACCACCTTATTAGATTCTCTCTCTCCCTGTCTTGCACCACCTTTCCGTCCAATTGCCTAACCGTCACGCATAGAAACCTCCGCCAACTCAACACTTCTCTCCTCTATTCTGCTAATGACCACCTCTATGAAAAAATCTCACCCCTGTCCTGCCCCAACCAAGCCACTACCATCTACAATAAAGCCCTGTCCTCCACCCTGGACGAGCTAGCTCCCCTCACCACACACAAAATCAGGCCTCGAACCCCTACAACCCTGGCAAACAGATGACACTAAAAATCTCAAAAGGTGTAGCTGCGCCCTTGAGCGTCTGTGGCACAAGACAAAGTCTCTCAAAGACTTCAACCAATACAAATCTGCCCTCTGTAAATACAATTCTCGCCTCCACACTGCCAAGCAAACCTATTTTACCACTCTTATTAACACCTTCTCATCCAGTCCCCGTCAACTCTTCTCTGCCTTCAACTCCCTACTTCATCCTCCTCCACCTCCACCCACTAACACACTCACTGCCCAGGAGATTGCTAATCACTTCAAAAGCAAGATTGACACAATTTGTGATGAAATCTCCACTCTACAGGCATCTTCCCCAGTTAACACCCCATGTCAACAAGCACAATCGACACTATCCTTGTTGAAACCTGCTACTATAAGCGAGGTTGCTAAACTCCTTTCTAACACCCACCTAACCACCTGTCCACTGGATCCTATCCCCTCTCAAATAATACGTTCTTCTTCTGACTCAATCCTGCACTCTCTAACTCACATCTTCAATCTCTCACTCTCTTCTGGCACCTTCCCCAATGCTCTTAAACATGCATTGGTCACCCCCATACTCAAAAAGCCATCCCTGGACCCTGCTGATCTTAACAATCTACACCCTATCTCCTTGCTCCCCTTTTCCTCCAAACTCCTCGAACGACTTGTCTACAACCAACTGAGTGAGCACCTTGTTAAGAATAACTTACTTGACCCCCTTCAATCTGGATTTTGCCCTCAACACTCCTCAGAAACTGCCCTTCTTAAACTCAGAAATGACCTACTAACCACAAAAACCATTGGACACTACTCTGTACTCCTACTTCTGGACCTTTCGGCTGCCTTTGATACTGTCGACCACCCCCTCCTCCTCGAAAAACTTTACTCCCTCGGTCTCCGTGACTGTGCTCTTCAGTGGCTCTCGTCCTACCTATCCCATCGCACCTTCAGTGCCACGTACAATTCTACCTTCTCCTCTTCCTTTCTCTGTTGGGGTCCCCCAAGGTTCTGTTCTTGGACCTCTCTTATTTTCAATATACACCTCTTCCCTGGGCCAGCTGATAGCCTCCCATGGCTTTCAATATCATTTCTACGCTGATGATACCCAAATCTACCTTTCCACCCCCCAACTCACTCCATCAGTCTCCTCACGCATCACTAACT
>BLSH010086043.1:492929-542601 GCA_018402905.1 Glandirana rugosa
GTCCCGCTATTAAAGTGTCGTTCTACACCTTTAGAATGTTCCTCTGGATTTATTTTATTACCTTACCCGTTGATGTACCGTTTACTCCAAATTACAACTTTTTACATTTCATTACGTGAACCCACGATTTTTATGTTTACACACAATGAGATACAATCTACGATCCCCCTCTTAGGTCCTACCTTTTTCTAGACCCCCAGCATCATCTACTGTCCGAATCGTCAGTTTCGGTTGTCTTATAATCACACGTAGTTTTTCCCCTAGACGAGGTCTCTATTTTACTAATAAGAGGGTGAGATGTTTTGAGGCACATCCTTCTTGAGGACTGGTGCCCAGAACTGGATACTGCATATTCAAATGCAGCCAGACCAGAGTTTTGTAGAGTGGGAGAATAATCATTTTATCTCTGGAGCAGATCCCCTTTTTGATGCACACTAATATTCTGTTGGCTTTGACTGCTAAGCCTGTCATCTACTACGACCCCCAGATCTTTTTCCATCCTGGATTCTCCCCCTAGCATCTAACATAGAGTAACACACATTTGTATTTTTAGCACCCAAGTGCATTACTTTACATTTTTCAACATTAAACCTCATTTGCCATGTAGTTGCCCATTCCATTATTTTATTTAGGTCTCCTTGTAAGATTTCCACATCTTGCTGTGAAATTATCGCCCTGCTTAGCTTTGTATCATCAGCAAATATTGAGATTGAGTTATTTATCCCATCCTCTATCCACCAGAGACATCACATTTTCTCTTTCTTCACCTAAAACCTCTTTAAAGGCATAAAAATTGAGATTGAAAGCTCTTCTGAACTTTCAGTTTAAATCAACTTAATGCAATCCCGGTGCATCGAACCAAAAGAGGTGCAGCTTCTTTCTTTTCTTTAGAAAGCAGCCATAGCCTGAGTAGAGAAGCCTCTCCCCTCTCACATAGATGAAAACCCTTGTTCTCCATGTGGAAGCAGTGTTCTCTCTAAAGAGGTCCAACGTGTCCCCTAATGAGTCAGAAATATAGTTCTCCAATCAGTGGGGAGCATGGGCTTTACTGACTGCAAAGCTATAGGCCTGACACAAGAGGTGTGCCATTCTCTGCAAAGAGACCACTGTTTCCACACAAGGGAAAAAAAATCAGCAAAAATTTGGGCTGGCTTCAGAGTAGCACAAGTTTCAGTAGCTTGCACTCAAGTCACGATAATTGTAGGCTTTAATTCTGGACAGCTTTGTCCTTTCATGAATACATTTGTAGGTCATAATTTGCTACTGGAAGTCTGGCAGTTGAGTTATTTCCTTAAAGAGGAACTCAAGCAAGAGTCATTTTATTTTAACATTCCCATAAGTAACAATTATAGCACAGCTGACATTTTGAAACATTTGAAGGCCTTTGGGAAAGATATTGGTCTCCTTGTTTGTGTATGCAGCTGCTACTTCCGCATAACATATTCCAGAGGAAGGATCTCAGATCACATACAACAGATAATATAAACTCATGACAATGTAATTTAATGTCCTAATTTTGTGGTTTTCCACGCATAGTAATAATGTAATGCATTATATTCAGTTTTTTAGCCTGTTTCTACTGACTGGTCCTTTAGATTGCCTCCATAATTACTCATACAAGCAAAATCTCAATTCTATCTTGCCAGCCGATGGGCACTTGCTTTATCATGTGGTGTAAACCACATTATGGGGTTGATTTACTAAAGGCTGTTCGCTTTGCAATGGAATTTGCCTCAGAGCTTAATGAATAAGGTAAAGCTCTGCTGACTTACATCATCCAATCATGTCCAAACAAAAATCCTTTTTTTCTTTGCAAGTGATTGGGTATTTTTGGGAAGTGAAATTTCACCGCATTCACTAAGCTCTGGGGAAAATTTGCTTACAAAATGCAACTTTCATTGTAAAGTTAACAACTTATTTGCCTTTAGCAAATCAACACCTAGGTCTCTGGTGCCAGCCTGTAGGAACTACTGAGGACACAAACAAAAATCAGCACTTTGGTTTGTTGGATGAAACATTTGTAGGAGGTGATTGGCTGCTTTCTGTGCAATGCATTCATTAAAATGTAATTTAAATAATATCTCCGTCACATTCAAGTATGGCGATCGTGTATAATTTTGTTGTTTACAGGATCTGTTCTGCCTTTCTACGGAAAACATATGTCCACAGAAATAGTGGTTATATGTAATTTTGAGACTTTGTGAATTATGTGCACTGTTTGTACTTTAATGAAAATCTTAATTAAAGATTATATTAAAAAATGTCAATTAAAAGCATCATATTGAGGAGAAAACTGTCCCTTACACACCAAGGCACAAACTATTTTAGATTTAGTGTTTGGGGAATTAGACATTTGTTTCCATGGACATCTCTCATAAAATTTTCAGGTTTTGCGAAAATCTTCTGGAATTTGTTTTTTTTACCACGTGATGGTTTCCAAAGAACACTCAGCATGAAGGTATTCTAAGGCTGAATTGTCTTAATGGTAGAAATCAACATTCACTCAGACGCTATAGTAACATAAAAGTGCACAAAAAAAGTAAAAAATAAAAGCAAAGATATGACCAAAAAAATAATAAAAGCTGAATTTCAGAGCTTCACTCAAAACATTTACTGAGTAAATGCACACATGTCTATGACTTTGTGAATAACATAGCTATATACAGAAGACCACCAACACAAAAGCAAACACTTGTTAAAAAAACTCCAAGTTGGAGCACAAAATGAAAATAACCATTGCAAGAGCTCAAGGACAAATCTACTAAAACACTTTCAGATGTTATCATTACTCCAACCTGGATAGCATGCAAAATAGGGAAAGCAAGCCTTTTGATGCAAACTAGTAAACACAGCTACCTTGATTAAAGCTGGCCCATACACTAAGTGAGTATGTGGCCTTGCAGGACCCACACCATTTAACAAAAGTCAATCGTTCAATTGACTTTTGTCCAAGGAGCCTACTGGGAAATTTTTGGCTGAACAGGAGATGCATTCAATCAGATGCAGCCACTGTTTGGGTATTTTGACAGCTACTGCCAGCAGCTGTCAGAATACAGTAACACAGTAGGGGGATCCATCCACACTGTTTACCTGGAGGAATCTGTTAGATCTCATTTGTTCAGTTTACAGGCAGAAGAAATCTAACAGTGCATGGCCAGCTTTACAGAGTGCTTTTCTTAAGCTTATGCATCCTGAATTCACTAAAAGTTCTAACAAGAAAAACATTATCAGTCTAGAGGTTCCCTTACACGCAATCATTCAATTGTCTAATATTGCCTATATTATTATTGTTTTACTTTCTGATATATTACAAAATCCATCTTGCAAAGTATCATAGGATGTGACTATTTTCCTGTCCAAACTGCTCACCAATGATACACAGAGAATGGCATAAGAAATGAATATATTGGTACAATATGACTGAATCTATCATGGACTGAAACAGAGTATCATTTCTGGTACAATAAGAGTTATATTAAAGTCTCTTTTTTTAAAAAACAAACCTGTTATACTGCTCTGTTCAGTGGTTTTGCACAGAGCAGTCTGGATCCTCCTCTTCTCGGGTCCCACGCCGGCGCTCCTGGCTCCTCCCTCCTGCCGGGTGCCCCCACAGCAAGCAGCTTGCTCTGGGAGCACCCAAGCAGGCGCCCCCGCCTCCTCCATCTCCTGATTGGCTCACTGGCCAATGGCTCCTGTTGCTGCCAAAAGTCAATCTGGAGTTTGATTCCCCAGAGAGGCAAGGCTCTCATGAACATCGCTGGATTGAGAGGGGGCTGAGGTAAGTATTAGGGGGGCTGGGGTGGCTGCTGTACACAGAAGGTTTTTTACCTTCATGCATAGAATACATGAAGGTAAAAAACCTTGTACCTTTACAACCACTTTAGGTTTGTTCCATCCAAACACAGCATCTCTCAGAGATTGTAGGGCATCTCCAACTAGTAATAGGATAAAACAAACACCAGAGGGCTCAATCTAAGAGCAGAATTAAAACACATTTATTAAAAAATCTAAAGGCATGGCCTCAAAACTACTTTGAAACACGTAGCCATTCCCCTTGCTGATTCCAAACATGTGATCTCATCTCCAGAGCCCACACTGTCAGCTGCTTTTACACATATCGACTGACTCAACTTCCGGAGGCGATTCTCTGACTAGGTAATCTGCAGTCAACTGGACCCCTTTGAGTTGCCATTTGTCTTGATTTTTTCATGTGTTTTAATGCTGCACTTAGATTGCGCCCTCTGGTGTTTGCTTTGTACGCAAGGAAATCCTCCTTGATTTACTAAAGGCATATACAGTATGCTGTTCAAAAGGAAATTTTCGCTAGCTCAGTAAATAAGGTAAAAATTAACTTTGCAAAGCAAAAATTTTTGCTTGCAATGGCTAGCATGATGGAACTCAGCAGAGATTCATCTCATTCATTAAGCTAAGGAAAATATATATATATATATATAAATACCCCTATGACTCTACAATTGATTAAATAGTATAGGTATGTCCTCATATTATACAGCTTTGGTAATTCCAAAGTACACTATACAAGGATTGTACAGTTAGATTATAAAGTATAAAGTAAGTCTAAATCATCCAATTAGTGATGACTTCTATAAGATGAGCTTACTCCATTTTTTTGGATTCCTAATTCGTATTACATAACAGAATGTAAAGCATGAAATCATGCAAGTTTTTTATATAAAAAAAACAGATAAGAAAAAATAAACTAGAAAATTGAGAAGTTGCTTGTCGACACCAATGACGCCAATTTAACCATTTATTACTAGCCACCCAGGTAACCTCACATTTTTCAATTATTATTCTTGTATTTTTATAAGTAGCCCCATGGGACGACTCCTGTTGTGGGAATAATGGGTAGTACCCACAAGAAAAAAACTGAACACAAATTTCCATTAGAGCAATGATTGGTCAATTACCTGTTTGTTAGTATAGTGCTGTCAATAGCCAATTCTGACGGTTTGGACATACGTAAAAGATCAAAGGTGCGAGCTAGAAAACGTTTATGGTAATGTAACGCAACATCCAATTTGTGTTCAATGTATACGGATGTGTATGGAAATAACTGAACATATTTAGTGGATGTGGCTTGCAGGATCATATAAACTATAACTATACAATTTCCTCTGCTAGTACGTAGCTACGTTTGACTTTGTCATTTGATCATTTTCGTTAATATCATTCTCAGTTACATCATGATGCATCCGATTTTCTCATAGTGTGTACTAGGCTTTAGTGTAAGTATATGCAAAGCTGGGAAACCCATGGTGAGTCCTCCTTACCAAAGACCATAAAAAACAAAGAAACTAGAAATTAATTCACCTGACCAGCATCCATCAGGTTATATCAGGTTTGGATTAACTGAACTTTTCAACTACAAAGTAAGGAACTTTCTCATCCTTATTTTAGCCTTCATATGAATAACCAAGGCTTGGTAGGGGCTCTCACACTAGAAAAGGAGATAGATAATATATGACATGATTCATTCTCTAAATAGTTTTGAGATACTCCAGTTCTAAGCAGTTACCATGGTTCAGCTGAGACAGCTCCATTCCACTGGACAGCTACAGTTCCATTCTGCTGGGCTGCTAATGGCTGTGATCTCACAGGGAGGGTATGTCTATCCATCTTTTGTGCACTCTGACAGTACACTTTTTCTATCAAATAATCCTCCTAATTTATCCTTTTGTCTTTGGCCCGCATTGCTGTGAAACTAGCCAGGTCCTTTTTGGTCTGCTGTAACTCGTTAGTAATAAATGCTGTCAAAGGCTGCAGGGGATTCCAGATCTCTCAATGTTTTGGAATTACTTTGAGTCACAAAGTTACATATGTACTCTGTCCACAAACCACAACAGAAAAAAGGGATCTTCAGCATTTTTTTTTGGGGTACATTAAAGTGAACTTTCATCCTAAAATATTACCAGAAGAGAAATGTCTTTTATTGTATGTTGTTTTGCATTTTGCCTTGTGTATGCATTAAGGGTCCTTTCAAACGGGCCCTAAGCGGGGGGATTGATCCGTTGATCCCCGCTGAGCAGGCAGATGACAGGTCCGTCTCCGCTCACTGTGCGGAGATGGACCTGTCAGAGCCCCCACTCTCCTCTATGGGGAGATTGGATAAAAACGGACCGCCTGTCCGTTTTCATCTGATTCGCCAGATGGATGGAAAATAGGGTCTCCATCCGTGTGGATTTGACAGGAAGGATCGGATTGGATAGCAGTGGGTGTCAGCGGGCATGTCACCGCTGACATTCGCCGCCCCATAGGAGTGAATGGAGGCTCCGATCAAGTCTGCCTGAAAAACTGACAGTCGGACCTGATCAGAAAGCCCGTGTGAAAGGGGCCTAAGGCTGCTCTGGAAAGAGCTGCTAGTGTAGCTCCAAAGCATCTGTTGTGAACGAACCCTAATTAATACCACACCTTCTTCTGGCAAGCCACATCTTCAGAGCCCAAATTAAAATTCCATCATAAAGTTACCCTGTGCCAAGAATGTGGGCTAAATTGACTAATGCCGGCCATACATGGTTCAAATCTTGGCCGGATCAACAGTAATTGGTTGAGATTCAAACCGTTAATGGGCAGGCTGAATGTACCAAGTTGATCAATCGAGGATCAGGAGCCATTCAGCCTCATAGGACAGTGAGAGGAGAGTGAAAATTCCTCCTACAAGCTTTAACCAGTGCTTGGCCAGACACTGATAGAAGTCACAAGATTGCTATATATTGATGAAGAGAAAAGGTATTTAGCAGTTTATATTTACTAAAATAATTGCATTTCCATGTTCTGTGTACTGTGGGAGACCAGCTATAGCGAATGCAGGGCCCTGGGTTTAGTAACACTTACTCAGGGACATGCAATTCAAAAAAAAGATTAATTTGCATTTTTTTTTTAATTGAATGTGTGTGCTTGCATCTTATTTTAACACAGACCGGAGCTCCAGCCCTTTGGTCCATGCATGAGGTCCCCACAAAATCCATACCGGACTTTACCCGAGCATGGAACCCAGTAGGCCAAGAGCGGGGGGCCCACATACCCTCAACATAGGAGGGTTGCTTTACTGGGATGGGGCCCGACAAAGCACCTTGTCACCATGTTGATAAGGACAAGGGCTTCTTCACCATATCCCTGGCCTGGTGGATGTGGGGGTGGTGACTTATTGGAATCTGAAAGCCCCCTTTAGCAAGGAGGTCCCGGATTGTGCCCTCCCCCCATGTAAAGGAGTATGAGGTATGAGGGTACATAGTAAATCTACTCATTCACCAAAAAAAATGACAAATGTAGATAAAAACACAACATAACTTTTTACAAGTCCTTTATTAAAAAGAATAAAAAATTGTCCTCAATGTACATCCATCATCAATCACGTTGAACACCGTCCACACACAAAAAAAACCTCACCACTCGCTGACATGACTGCTCCGCTTGGTCCTCGGCTGCGTAATTACACAAGGGGGCAGGGTCAATGACATCATACAGGGGCAGGGCCACCCGCTGACATCATTGACCAAACATGGATGTGCCTATGTATGGTCAATGATGTCACTGGTTGGCCCCGCCTCCTTAAGACATCATTAACCAGACCCCTCTTGTTTACGTAAGTGGTGAAGAGAACGGTTGTGTTCCTTGGCAGGAGCAAAGCAATGGAGCGGTCACGTCGGCAGGTGGTGGATTTTTTTTCATGCAAGGGGCGTTTATCATGATTGACGATGGAGGTACAACAAAGGATATTTTCTTTTTAATAAAGGACTTGTCAAACGTTCTGTGTGTTTATTTAGAGGGCATAATCTATTTTTTGGGTGAATGAATAGCATATATGTACTCCTTACTCATTCACATGTGGGGGGGGGGGCGGGATCTGGGGACTCCCTTGTTAAAAGGGACTTCCAGATTCCATTAAGTCACCCCCTGCACTCCCACAACCACCGTGCCAGGGTTGTGAGGGAGAGACCCTTGTCTTCATCAACATGATGAGGGCATGTGGCCAGCCTGGTATGGTTCAGGAGGTAGGAGGGCCCATGCTTGTCCCCTCTTTCCTGGCCTACCGGGCTACATGCTTGGATAAGAGTCTGGAATGAATTTTGGGGGGTACCTCATGCCATTATTTCTTGTTTTGGCATGGGGTCCTCCCCAACATCCATACCAGATCCAAAAGGCCTGGAATGGATTGGGGGGAAAACCGCATGATGTTTTTTCATTTTTGTTTACATTCTGCTGTCAGTGGGGAGTCCCTGGTTGTAAAGAACGGGGCAGGTTCTGGTTCCTTAACAACCAGCTATTCACTGGTTATTAAGGATGCCAATGGGAGTCTGCTCCTTAACAACCAGCTAGTAATTTAATATATCTGTTAAATAGCACATGGCTAGGCCACAACTTATTTAACAAATGTATTTGTTTACTTTTTTGTGAATTGACTTTTAGACAGGTTTATGCGGTATTTACTGAGTTTCTTATTTTTGCGGTAAATATCACATAAACCATTAGTGAATTTTCAGTATCACGTGCAATGTGTCCCAAATATTGTATGCAATATCCTTTAGTGAATTGAGCACTATAACACTTAAGTATTTGCATATTCTGAACAAGCAATATAACACTTCAACTCATTCAGTTCTGCAGCTATAGGCATTGTGAAGAATTTTGTCCTCAAGGTTCACACAGAGGCATTGAAATCACACAGGTGACCTTGTCGCTAGGAATCCTGCCACTGACAAAATTCAGCGATGGCAGGATCACAGGTTCAGGGAGCTGGGACTGCACACACAATTCAACTAATCCCTTCACATAGAAGCACTAATAGCAAAATCGTGCAATATTGTGTACAGCCCCCCTCCGTGTTACCACACTGATGCTGCTGCATGTCACAATAATATGCAGAGATGCATCCTTGAATTAGACCTCCAATAAGGAATCATACAAGAGCATAGTGGAGTGCTCCGTGCTACATGCTCATGCTTTACATCTCTTAGTGAAAATATAATCCAATGTCATTTATCTCTCTTTGGAGTGCCATCTCTATTACCCTCTTATAACAGATATAAAAAACCCCAAAAACAAATACAGGATGATCCAAGGAGAGAGTGCGCCCATAAGCCAACTTCACACGCACGCATGTCCAGGCAGCTGACTCTACCTCCAGGAGGAGTGCTGTATTGATATGTGTTTTGTTCCAATCCAGAACTTCCTCAAGATGTTGCCCTGTTACATACCTGACCTTAGACAAATCTTCTAGCTTCTGAGTTTGCATAACAATGTCAAATAAGGTAGCCCTGCAATTGTAATTGTTAGCTTTACTTTCAACAAAGGGGCTCTGTTATTTGACACTATTATTTCAGATTTGAACATTCCTCAGGAGGCAGAGGTAGCATGGCATGTGAGACATTGTTTAAGAAGAAGGAGGAATATTTTTGTATAAGATCAGAATCGTATGGCAATGTGATTTTGAAATAAGTAAGGTTGACTTACAGAAACACATGTTAAAAGTGACATTCCCTTTAAGTTTGCCTAATGTATTATAGGATGACTCCAGATGATTCATCTGTCAATCATATGCCTGGAAGACCTTGGAGACTTGCCTATGATTATACATATACCAAAGATGTGTCCCATCTGTACATTTCTTCTTTTTTTTTTTTTTTTGTTCCCACACATTTCCTTTAATATTCCAAGTCACAGTTTCACGGTGTGTTATCTTCAGCTCCAGTGTATGGTAATGCCGTCCTGGAGTTCACTGCACAGCTGTGTAAGCCATCAACAAGCCCTTCTTTCCTAGGAGAGGGAGACTCTACTCAGATTCCTTGTCACTGATATAAATAATTCTAGAGTATCCATCAAACAGTACTGCTGCACTGCCTTGCTTCTTTTAGTGTCATTGAAGTGCAATAACTGAGGAATATTATGGAATGTTAATGCATAACCTCTGTAAGTCATGCATATCCTGAGGGCTATGCTCAATATTTCATACTGGTGACACACTAAAATAAACTATATATGTGTAAAACTACACTGTTTTCACAATGAAAACTAAAATTTGCCGGAATCTGAAATGCTAATGATTGCTGAAAAAATAATATTCCCTGGAAATGCAAATAATGAACTCATTGGCACTACACCAATTATGAGGATGTGTAGGTTCAGGGGCTCAGATGTTTTAACCTAATTTTTCATAATTCTCTCCCTACACTTCCCAAAATCAATTGACTCTAAGATTGTGGTCAGTGGGAACATCTTCCTACTTTTTAATCACACACTGTGTCACCAGTCATGCCTTCTACGCCTTCTGGGGTTTGTCTTCCCTGTATTCTTTCAGTATCTGGGGTGTTTATATTCCAAATGGCTGATTTGTCAAGAAATAATTTACCACTCTCATGGTGAAAAAGTGAATATTTTTAGAGATATATTCTCCCAAAAGCAGATTTTATAAAAATGGTTAGATCAGTTTGTTAATAGTTGCCATCCTGAACTAAGCAAATGAAAGGATTTTAAATGATTTCCCATGAAGACCCGCACTGATTTTCTTTTCACCTAAGACCAAATTTAATATAGATTTGACCAGTGGTGCAACTATAGAGATATAGGGCCCTGAATGCCCCTTGCTGAGGCCCCGTTGTATGTTTATTAACTAAGGAGTTAAGTATCACAAGGAAGCTACAGGATCACAGTGATCCTTTGCCATGCGTTTGCTAAGTTTGGTCATGAGAATTCATGTTACATGAGCCAGCACATGAAATTCAAGGAGAATCAAAACTGTGCCCTTAACCACTCAACAAGAAATTCCGAACATCCACTCAGTGAATTGCTTTAGTGTAAGAATGCAGATATTTTATTTTTATATTGCATATTTTTATTTAGTGTAAGTACACACCAAGAAAGTAAGTAGGCATAGGAGTTATCATAGGCCTCCCTGATGCAGGGCTTAAGTGCAACTGTAACTGATGCAATTCCAGTTGCTATGTCACAGGATATGATGCACATCTGAAGGTACACATGAAAACGTTCATTTTCTTCTTACCCTCTGCAATATTCTCCAGTAAGCTTCATAAATCCTAGAGATACTGCTGTTGAAAACAGGCAAATCCAGGGCAGAGAATTCCATTGAACTCATGGAGCTGAAGATATACTGAACCAATATGGTAGTCAAAATACAACTTCTAAAAGCAAGGTAAGCACTCGGTAAGTGTAAAGATGAATACACTGTAATAAAAGTGCACAAAGTGGGTAAGAGTGGAAGAGAGGAAAGCCCATTTGGAAATTCACTTCTCTCTATCAAAGCTATTTAATAAATAGGAAATGGTCTGGGTTTTTTTCAGAAATAGATACGATCACCATAGATGAACAAATTGTTTGTATTGCCAATGTCATCTGTTTGAGGAATCAGTTGACTGCAAGGCAAAACCTCTCCTCATCCTTCGTCCTTCCTAATGTAACATTCAATATTTTTTTCTTGTTATGCCAGGTAGTTGTTAAAAAGTAGTTGACAATGTTCAGTCTTGGGTTCACACAGCCATTCTGTTTTGCGATGGCATATGTCTTTCCTGCTGCAATAGTACAGTGAGTGCCACAGTCTCTTTCTCTGAATTACAAATCTATATGATGAAGTTCGTTATAAGAGTTGTGGTTGCTACTCAGCTCTGCCAGAACCGAATACTATATTGTGTAAGATTTTCACTGAGTACAAAGATATTCAGGCATGTCCAAGCAAAACATCACCACATACAGACAGGATACAGAGCTATAAAGATATAAAATGGTGTGGGACTACAACTGGGATTTAAGACATTTTGAGGGGGTGGTAATGATTGTTTCTGACAGTCAAAAGCATTTGTTACAATATTTTTTCTTGTTATATAGAGTAATTATTGAAAAAAATGGCCACAACTACCAGTTTTTGTGGTCTTCCAGCATCATCATCTATAATTCCCAGTGCACTCCTATTATAGTGACATGGTAAACGCACGGCAACACACTGAAACTTGACATAAACTTATTTTTTTTACTACAGCGAACCATAAGGCACAGATGGTTCAAATCTGTGCTTTGCAGTCCACTATAACACAAGTTTGCTGTTCTGTGGTGCCTAGGTGCATTGGTGGTGCTTTTCAAAATGGTACCACAATGAAATACAAAAAAAATGGTACCACAATATAACACACCATAAAATGTTCCTTTTTATTTTGCATTACCATATACCACTAGTGTGAATAGGCTCATAAATGTGAGACTTTTCAAGAAAGTTTTATTTTCAATTTTATGGCAAAAAAGGAGATTTTTTTCTTTCCTTTAATAGTGAAGCCCCAAACAAGCCACAGCTTTTCTTTTGGGTGGAGATTAGAACCTCTGTCTGTTTTTTTATTACTGTCTGAGGATAATTCTTATAGAAGAGTTATAACTATTTTTTTTTTTTTTTTTTTTTAGATTATTCAGTCCTTCATGGGACAAAATAAGATGCATTAGCCTCCCATCCTTCTGCATTCTTCTTGCTGGTGCTTGCCTTGGGCAAGTGCTGGGAGCTGGAGACTGGCGCTCTCTAGCAAAGCAGCTGTCTCCTTGTTAGCCCTTTCTGCCATCGCAGGTAGTATTACAGGGCACCTAGAAAATGGGACAAAGTATGTGCTTTGTCCTATGGGATACTGAATAATGTAAAAAATAATGACAATGTGTGGACCTGTTGGATGAGATCCCCAGACAATTCCGAAACCGCGTCTTCTTTTTTTTTTTTTAGCAGCTAAAATTACTATAGCGTGAGCATGGAAATCTCCCGAGGTAAATGTCACATTAGTAGAACACAAAATATCCTTGATTATGATCAATGAAAATTTGATAAGTATCCTTAGAGACAAACAAGCCAGGTTTGAAAAAGCGTAGACTCCCTGAATTAAATACCTTCAAGCCCCCTAGATCCTGGGAATCTTGCGGTTGGGGGCCTGAACAGAGGGTACCAATTCTTTTTCTGTTTTTCTTTCTCCCTTTCAGTCACACTTTCTTTCTTACACACTTTAATTCTTGCACCTTTCCTTCACTGTTCTTATGATTTGTGATTTTAGATATATGGATGCAAATGGAGGGTCCATAGCACCTCTCATACTTCAGTATATACATGGGAGCAAGGTATCGTGCTTTGAGGCGCTAGAATAACTTTGGCTGTAATGGCTCCCAAACCTTTCCATGCTACTGCGGTAACACTTGATTGGCTGTTGAAGTAATGTCCCTTGAAGTTATGTCTTTTGTGTTTATGCTCTGGATGAGCAATAGCCCATTTTGGTTTCTTGGTATTATGCCTACAATGATCTAACCCTTGATCACATTGGTAGGTGCATTCATCTCTTAATATGTGTTTGACGCTGTTTCTATAGTGAAATTTTGTTAAATCTTTAAATAAAAATCTAATGAAAAACAAACAAAAAAAATAATGGCAATAGCAAAATGAATCAAAATCTCTCCAACACACAATTAACAAAAGCAGAGTAAAGGGTTAGGACCACTGTTGGGTTTTTATTGCTTTCTTCCACTATCATACCCTTAAAAAAAAGTATTGGCTGGGATTCAGCTTTAAAATTTGTGTACTGTGTAAATGGCGTGGGAGCCCAGATTATTATCTCTATTTTAAGTTTACTTGAACCAGCACTCTTGTTAATCATCACATTTATCAGAACATGTAAAGTGATCCTATTTGGCGTCTGAGGTACACGTGCGGCCCGTCGGTTTATATACATATTATTTGCACGTCAAACGAACTCATCAACAAATGGCTAATTCTTTCTGTGTACAAAAATAACACGCATCCGTCTTTTGGTTGCTCTGCACCTCTCTAAATGACCCATACAATCTTCGCAAAAAAAGTATCCTATTACAGACTGCACAGCCTGGAAGGGGTTAACCCTGCCATCAATGGCTACAGTCAACCCTTTAACCTTATAAGGCCATGTGATGATAGATATTAGGGTGTCCTGAAAACAGACCTGCTCAAATATGCATCCACAAGCTGGTTTTCACTACCCTCTTCCTACAATGTAAACATGAGTTGCAGCCATCAATGGATTCCAAATTGGCTGGTTTATTTACTCTTGTAGTAGAATCACAGGCCCATGACTGAAGTTCCCTGTTCCTGGTCACACGTGTTTTCTTATTCTGTGTCTGTGCCTGTTTTCTGGTATACCAGGGCAAGCAGATATTTTTTTTTTTTCTCGTCCCTCCATATCACTACGTCACAAATTGAATCTTGGCTAAACTCTGGACAAGTGCCCTGGAAGTCAGAACTGCAATTACAAAGCTGTGTCTCCATGCATGAATCAGTGTGGGCTCCTGTAAGCAGGGGGATTATTCCTGACACATTTTGGGCATTTGATTTTGACTTTGGTTTACATTTCATGTTTCTTCATAGACTACTCGTCAATGGTTCATTTGTCTTAAAGCAGCCTTTGTTACAGAAAACAAACCCTTTTTCTTCTTAATTAGGAACTGGTTAACCACTTCAGCCCCGGAAGCATTTGCTCCCTTAACGACCAGAACATTTTTTGCGATACGGCACTGCATGACTTTAACCGGCAATTGCACGGTCATGCAACGCTGTACCCAAATAACATTGATGTCTCTTTTTTCCCCACAAATAGAGCTTTCTTTTGGTGGTATTTGATCACCTCTGCGGTTTTTATTTTTTGTGCTATGAACAAAAAAATAGCGACAATTTTGAAAAAAAAACACAAAACAATATGTGTTCCTTTTTGCTATAATAAATATCCCAAAAAAAGTAACTGGTAATGATGGCGATCTGTGATTTTTAGCAGGACTGCGACATTGTGGTGGACAAATCTGACCCCAAATGACACTTTTTGGGGAACAGGGACATTATTACATTGATCAGTGCTATAAAAATGCACTGATCAATGTATAAATGACACTGGCAGGGAAGGGGTTAACACTAAGGGGCTATCAGGGGGTTAACTGTGTTCCCTGGGTTTGTTCTAGCTGTAGGGATGGACTCACTGGGACATGACAGAGATTGCTGCTCCCGAACACTGGGAGCAGCAGATCTCTGACATGTCCCCTGTCAGAACAGGGATCCGGAGAGATCTCCCTGTTCTGCCTCTGTGTAGGTGGCGGACATTGAGTCTGTGGCACGCAATCTCACATGCGGGTACATTGGTTCGTGCAGGAGAGCCGACCTGCTGTAGTATATCTGCATGAGCTGGTCGACAAGTGGTTAAAGTGGTTAAACCAGACCATGGTGGAAATTAGTAAGGGAACTGCCAATGCAGGAAACACTGCAACTATGCTAAAGACAGACAATACAATCAATGTATTTCTAACATAAATTTGTATAATCCTTGCCAGATTTAGCTGGCTTCTCACATCACTTCTGGGTGGGGATGCACGTGCTGTCCCATGCAGTACAGGGTGGGCAACAATGTGCTCAAAGCAATGCCGGAAATATAGAACATTTGGCATTTAATTTTACCAAGCTGAAAATGATTTGGGACAATTTAAAAAGAAAGAATTTGGAAATAATAGGGTTTTCACTAACAGGGCAATGTGTCAAAGATGGATTGCAGAACACAGAGTAAAATCAGGCTGGGCATATGACCTGAGAGAGAAATCAAGTGCAGGGTTTTTATATCTGCATAGAAGATAGCTAAGAAGAGAATCCATCACTTTGCTGATTTAGTACAAATAGACCGATTATCTTGGCAGGTCAACCATCCACCATCTGATTATAACCCTACACCCTTTTGTTCTGCTGGTACCCTAAAAAGTAACTGGTACTTCCAGGTATTGACTGGCTATCAGGATGCAGTGCTCAAGCAAGAACAGCCAAAATCCAGGCCTGAACACTGTCGTGTGGGGGGAAGGGAGAGGCCTTGCGAGGTTGGATTTAGCCCAGGTTCACACTAGTGAGATCTCAGACATTGCATGCGATTGGCACCTGCGCCGCAGGTGCCGATCATATGCTATGTCTGAGCAATGCGAGTTCTGCCCTAGAGTTGTATGGCTGAGCTTGCATTCGATTCACACAGAAAAAGGTGCAGAGACTTGTTTTCCCTGCACTGGAATCAGATCGCATGGGTGATCTCAGCCATGTGATCAGATTCTTGTACATAGCCACAATTCCCACTGCGATATGTGAACCGATCTGGGGATGTCATTAACATTGTATTGACACCCACAGCGATTCACAGAGAGCAGTATGAACTGCCTCCGGGGGATATGAGATGCGGGAACCGGCACTGGAATTGCGCAAGAGTCAACCTACGCTTAAGGTACCAACAGATGAACAGAGCAGTGGGGAAGCATGCAAAGGTAAGTGTTCATGGGTGTAGGAAAGCCTATGAAGAGAACATGTCACTTTGCTGATTCAGGGTAGTTTCCCTTTAAGACTGCCAGTGTAGTTGCTTCACTATGTAGTATGCAGTGAGTATCAAAAAGAATCGCTCCCATTTAAAATAATCACATTTTGTTGCTTTGCAGCCTAAAATAAAGACAGACACAGTTTTTGCTTAATCCAGCTGTATTTACTCAGTGCAACTTATAATATCCAAGTCAAAGATATAACACCAACATGTCCGGAATAAAATAAAACAAATTCAAAAACCAAGTCACCAGAGGGATTATTTTCTATTCCCACTGTATATTTTATATATATATATATATATATATATATATATATATATATATATATATATATCAGTCTGTGCCAAATAAATATAAATATGTAAAAAAATAATTAATATTTATATAATATAATATATAAATACAAATAAATGGTAATTACATCACTATAATAGTGAATAATAGACAGCAGATAAAATTCCTTGAAGTCCAAAGTGTGTAAGTAGACAAAAATAGTAAAATTAGTTAAAAGAAAGTCTGGTGTGGTTAATCCAGTGACTGCAAATATAGTATTAAAGGTGTCCAAGTATATATCCACCACCTTCAATAAAGTGCAAACTCACCAAAAGTAATGGCTGTCGAGACAGCAGCATATGCGCATTATACCAAACATTTGTTTGGTATATTTGTTTGGTATATTGTTTTTGTTGGCACTGCATTTGTTACACTAGTATTATACGAATTATTATTTTATGTATATATTATATTATATAAATATATATATAAATGGCACTACATTTGTTACACTATATTGATGAAGCTTCGCTATACTACCTTTAATGCTAGCTGCTTCACCTTTTATCTTGTTTAAGCACAGCGCAGATTTTGCCACTTATTTTTATTATTACTGTACTCTAAAAAATTAGTGCAGCGCTTGCTAAATAATATTAATATTATGGTAAAATATATAAAAAATATAAAGTGCAAAAATTGTAAACAATATCTCCTCCGTTGCCAGATACAAACTGCAAAACAGTTATATTATATATATATGTATATATATATATATATATATATATATATATATATATATATATATATATTACAGTTACTGTACTGCTTCACAGGTTTGGATCCGTTATTTATTTGCAACAGTGCCGCCAATTTTAGTAGTACTAACTAGATGGTAAGATAGCAGCTATTACGTTGGAAAGGTGGATGTTTATGAGTAGTACAGGGAGAACCTCCAAACATGTTCCCCTTTATTAATCACAATTCACCCACAACTATTAAACATATGCTACTGTTTTGCACATTTAGTGAAAGTGTCTAGAAGCAGAGAGATTCTGGATAAGAGTTTCTACACAGAAGAGACCCCTAGGAAGCTTTTCTATATAAAACTAGACAATCGATAAATACTAACATATTCACATCAACTAAATAAGTAATTGCCAAGAAATCTAATCTAATCTAATAATTTCCAAAGGTCTAAAATGGAATTTTATCCCCGTTCTGGACCCCAAACAAGAAAGAACTAGCAGCAATTTTGAATGACAACCTACACATCAAAAATTCCAGATTATGTCACCCCAATAACAAAGATTTTTCACTGCTTCCTTTCTGATAGCCCTAAATTTTGTATGTAATGTGAGATTAGTCTCAAATTGCTAGGGAAAGAGAGACCTTAGCATCACAGTCCCAGCACACCTTTTTAACACATTTTTGTGGACAGGAAGATACAGGTAAGTCCAGAATAAAATGTGGGGGTTAATGATCGCTACTGACTGTCAAAAATATTTGTTATCATGTGCACAGATTTTCTAACTCGTTCCTAATAAAAATAATTTATATGAATTTATTATTACACTAAAACTATGAATAATTATCTCCAGACCGGGCATGCACTGCAGGCACAAGCTCTCCTATCGGGTCAGCTTAGCTGAATCCTCACTGGTGTCAGAGGTTACTCTGGCCACTATTAAGCAAGGGTTGATTTCTCACATTTATCTTTCACATTTGAAAGATAAATCAGTGCTTATTATTTCCCTCTCCGCCTCTCACAAACACTCAATTGTTCATCTTACACAGGGTCCACAGAACCCCCATTAAGCTATTTCAGATTTTAATCATATGATATGGTGTTATCAAAAACTGATTTGATACTGGGGCAAGGTTCTACAAACAATCTCCTTGGTGGCCCAGTAGGCAATTTCTCAAGATCCACTGATTTGCTTGCTGGGAGCCTTGGATGCTGAGCTTTATGAACCCTTAGTTTATATAATGATTTGAGAATCAATCAAGAAAATTAATTGCTCACTACTGGCTAGACTCTAATCCCCTAACTAGACAACAATGGGTTGACTATGTCAACTCTTTATTGTTGAGAGAGCAACTTACTTATCAGCACCTCCATGCCCAATGCAAATGCCATACCATTTGGCATGTCTATGTGGGTTATATTGCTAAGACAAGGTCTTAATGCTGATTCCAGTGGCCGTTTCTATTTGTATTTTGTTCTATGTCTTTAACCGGTTCCCGACTGGCTCGCGTACATTTACTGCCGCAATGTGGTAGCGTCCCCCGAATCGCCGTCTATAAACAGTGGCTCGCGCATGCGCTGGGGCCGCGGCTCAGGCGGACTCGATCTCCGCCGGCGAGCCATGATTGCCTAGCAGAGAGGAAGAGCGGGGAACCGACAATGTAAACACAGCGGTTCTCTGCTCTGTCAGTGGGATATTTAAGAGAGCTACGGATCCCTGTCACTGGTAGTCCAGCCCCTTCACAGTTAGAACACGCCTAGGGAACACAGTTAACCCCTAGATCACCCCTTCAGGTTAACCCCTTCACTGCCAATGACATTTACACAGTAATCAGTGGATATTTAAATTTCTGATCGCTGTATAAATGTCATTGGCCTCAAAAAAGTGTCAAAAATGTCTGACATGTCCGCCCCGATATCACAGTCCCAATAAAAATTACACATCGCCGCCATTACTAGAAAAAAATTGTAAAAACGGCAGAAATTAATTCTTATTGTTTGTGAACGAGGCAACTTTTGCGCAAACCAATCAATAAACGCAGATTGTGATTTTTTTTTACCAAAAATATGAAGAAGAATATAAGTTGGCCAAAACCAATGAATAAATTTGTTTTTCTATTTATTTTTTTTGGATATGTATTTTAGCAAAAAGTAAGAAATATTGTTTATTTTTTGCAAAATTGTAGCTATTTTTTTGTTTATATCGGTGATCAGAAATGACGCAGAGGTGATCAAATACCACCAAAAGAAAGCTCTATTTGTGGGGAAAAAGAACGCAAATTTCGTTTGGGTACAAAGTTGCATGACCGCACAATTGTCAGTTAAAATCGATGCAGTGGTGAATTGCAAAAGTGCTATGGTCCTCACGTGGGAAATTCTTACGGGGCTGAAGTGGTTAAGCTTCTATTGACAATTGGTTGGTAGTGTCTAATCAAATATCACTGGAGAATGTCTTCATTGTTCCTATTGAAAATATTAGGACATCAACTACTACCAATGTTATGATATTAATCGTTGCATTACATGTATGTATGCTTGTACTTAGTTTTTTTCCTTTTTTATATACATCAATAAAACTGTCTGGATTAAAATTATGTATAATAATAAGGAGTACACTGAAGAACTGAATAAACGGTAAATCTGAAAATTGTGAAAATTTCACACATACCAGTTGCTGAATGTCTAAACACAAGCTCAAGATTTGGCTTCTGACAAATGTCTCTAAGTGGAAGTTATGGGAGGAAATCCTGCTGTGGTAACATAAGTGAAGGAACGCTAGGGAAGATCAATTCGTGCCTCCTCTGTGACTAACGCTATTTAGTTTTTGTTACGGATAATAAATACATGATAGAAAGCAACAGGCAGCGTCCTTACCGCAACACAAAGAGCAGAGATGGGTCAGGTAGTTCAAAACAATGAGCAACAGGAACAGCAAAGGGATGATCTATGAACTGACAGCAGGCGGAACAGCTGGCTGGGAAATACTTAATGGCCCAAACAAGAGTGTAACGAATTGAACATATAGTCTTAGCAGTTTGAATATGACAGGCAATTTTGGAAGTTCTACCATTAGCAACATTCCACTTAAACTCTTATTAGTTATTTATAGATGACAAGATCAGGCCTTTATAAAGCTATTTCATCAAGATTGGTGATTGTAATTGGAAAAACCTGCACTTGTGGATTATGCACACCAACTTGCTATTGCACAAAACAATTCCATGCAACATTAGAATTACTTTTACTCACAGAGTAACTGATTTGCAGCCTTCAGGGCATATAACCTGTATTAATGTAGGTTAACTGGGGTGGTTTTTATCCTGAAGTCCTCTAAAGAATAGCTACACTAAAGGTAACTAGACCGAGGACAGGTGGGTATAAGACTGGCAGGGGTGGCTGGGAGCAGGGCAAGAACCAACAATATATAAGTGTAATGCCCCCAAAGTGCAAAGGGGTAACTAATTTTGGTAGAAGGTAAAACAAGCAATTTGGACAAGGTGAGACTTCAATACACCACTACCATTGGAAAACCAACCCTTGTAGTTCACAAACACCTATAGACACACTGTGGCTGCCTGAAACAAACTGTTAGAACTTTAGTAAGTTGGACTTTGTGGATTGAGAAAACAGAAATTTTTTATTCCTTCCTTACAACCCTCACAGTGTAAAGACGCATTAGCAAAGCGCCTGTGGTTTAAGATTACACCAAGAATAATAACATTTTATAGTATTAACCTAAAACTTGTTCTGATGAAAACAAATATTATGGGGAAAAATAATTCAAAATGGAAATCGAGTGGTGACTTAATCTTTAAATCTTATTTTCAGTCTTTACAAAGTTAAACCAATTTTTAGGTAAAGATCACTATTAAAACATTTTCTTTACTTTAAACATTTTACAGCCATTTTACTTTTAAGGCTTTTCTTTGAAATACAGAAATTTAGTCCTGGATGGCAAAAATGGCTTTAAAAAATAAATAATTTAGGGTGGCCTTACAGAACATAGATCTGTTGAAATAGCGTACCAAGGTCTTTTAAACTGCTCAACTGACGTTACACATGCAATGAACGCCTTTGTCCACCTTTCTATACAATAAAGTCTCTATATGCTGTAATGAGTACTTCCAAAATTCACCAGCAACACTTGATCCTGCTGCACCACTTTCTATTATGTGGCTGTATTCTATACACTTGCAGACACATTAAAATAAATAACTAAAATTTGCAAACTGTCATTTTACAGAATTGTCCTACAGGATAACATTTGTCACATAAGCTCATACATTATTTAAATACCACTTGGCCATCTCTTGGCTTAAGCAAGAATATTCATCCTTAAAATATACATGTGCTGTAATGATGGGCATTATAGTGTTTACACATTCTTAAGAATCAGTAAAGGAGCTTTAAAATAAGCCATCGCTAACCTCTCTATCTGCATGTACTGTGAAGCAATAATACAATCTCAAAGGTCCTATAAGATCACAACAAAAAAAACAAAATGGGATTTATGTTGGTTTCTAACAGCCTAGAAATGCCTGCTGTGTGTTTACATTAAGGGCTTGCAGGCTGCCAAGATTTTGCTGCATGAGAAAGTTATAAAAAAGAGCTAAGCTTTCAATGCCTCTGTTGTGAAATTGAAATTGCATTGCTCCACAATGCCGATAGCTACAGAGTTGAATGAGGGTTCTTACTACTGTTCAGAATATTTAAATACTTTACTGTGTATAGTTTTATTTTTATATTTTTGCACAACAAAACTAGAGTTTTGATGACCCTTTCTCTCCTAATATGGCTTGCAAGTGGGCATTATGAGAAGATGACAAAAAGACAAGGTCAAGGTAGAAAAACCTGTGCTTGAAACTACAAATAAGGTTAAATACCAATAATGTTAAGAAATCAAAACAAGCCCCTCCAGTTGAACTGTATATAATCAGAAAATAAGATTGTTCCTGGAGCTTTGTACACAGTTTACAGAACTTCTATAGGCTGCCATATTGGTAGGAAGCAACAGGGGAGTTTTTGGGAACTTTATAAAATCACAGTAGATGCAAAACATAAAAACAAAGGGTAGATTTAATGTGGTTTAACCACTTGACCACTGGGCACTTAAACCCCCTTAACAACCAGACCAATTTTCAGCTTTCAGTGCTCTCACATTTTGAATGACAATTACTCAGTCATGCAAAACTGTACCCATATGAAATTTGCGTCCTTTTTTTCACACAAATAGAGCTTTCTTTTGGCGGTATTTATTCACCGCTGGGTTTTTTATTTTTTTGCGCTATAATTAAAAAAGTCAGAAAATTTTGTAAAAAAATTAATTTTTCTTAGTTTCTGTTATAAAATATTGCAAATTAGTAATTTTTCTTCATAAATTTTGGCCAAAATGTATACTGCTACATATCTTTGGTAAAAAAACAAAACAAATTAATGTATATTATTTGGTCTTTGTGAAGGTTATAGAGTCTACAAGCTATGGTGCCAATCACTGAATATTGATCACACCTGATGTACTGACGGCCTATCTCATTTCTTGAGACCCTAAGGCTGGGTTCACACTGCAGCAGGGTGGAGCGGCGCGACTTTGCGGCCCGTTCACATCTAGGCGAATTGTCAGGCGACTTGAGTCGCCTGACAATTCGCCTCAATGCTGTGCAAATGGGACCGTTCTAATAGGAGCGAATCGCTTCGCTCCGCATTAGAAAAATGGTCCCTGCACTATTTTTAGGGCGATCTCAGGCGGCTTGCATTGACTTCTATGATAGAAGTCTCCTAGCAAGCCGCTTTGAGATCGCCTGGAGCGCCGCATCGCGCCGCTCCGCCCCGCTCCGCCCCGCTCCGCCCCGCTGCAGTGTGAACAAGCCAGGAAAGTACAAATACACCCCAAATTACTCCTTTTTAGAAAGTAGACATTCCAAGGTATTTAGTAAGAGGCATGGTGAATTTTTTGAAGTTGTAATTTTATCTCACAATTCTTTGCAATATGAAGATTTTTTTTCTTTTTTTTTCACAAAATTGTCATATGTTAACAGGTTATTTTTCACACCCAGCATATGCATACCACAAGTTACACCCCAAAACACATTCCACTACTCCTCCTGAGCACCTTTGTGAGACTTTTACGCAGCCTGGCCACATACAGAAGCCCAACATGCAGGGAGCACCATCAGGCGATCTAGGAGCATAAATTACACATCTAATTTCTTGACTACCTCTTGCAATTTTGAAGGTCCTGGAGCACCAGGACAAAGGAAACGCCCAAAAAAATGACCCCATTTTGGAAAGTAAACACCCCAACGTATATTCTAGGAGGCATAATGAGTCTTTTGAACATGTCATTTTTTCCACAAGTTTTTGGAAAATGTGGAAAGAAAATGAAAACACTTTTTTTTTTTTTTACACAAAGTTGTCCATTTATACAATATTTCTAACACACAGCATGTACCTAGCAAAAATGACACCCCACAAAATATTCTGCAACTCCTCCCGAGTATGGCGATACCACATGTGTGAGACTTTTACACAGCCTGACCACATACAGAGGCCCAACATGCAGGGAGCACCGTCAGGTGTTCTAGGGGCATACATTTCAAATCTAATTTGACTACCTTTTACACTATTGTGAGACACTGCGGTGGAATGGATAGGCACTGTAGTGACATGGGTAGGCAGTGTAGTGGCACGGATGGGCAGTGTAGTGGCACAGATGGGCAGTGTAGTGGCATGGATGGGCACTGTAGTGGCACGGATAGGCCGTGTAGTGGCATGGATGGGCACTGTAGTGGCACGGATAGGCCATGTAGTAGCACAGATGGGCAGTGTAGTAGCACAGATGGGCACTGTAGTGGCATGGATGGGCACTGTAGTGGCACGGATGAGTCACGGATGAGAACTGATGTGGTATGGATGAGCATGAATGAGGTACAAATGGATGAGCATGGATGGGGATGGATGAGCACGGATGGTGATGGATGAGCACGGATGGGGATGGATGAGCATGGATGGGATGACTGAGCACGGATGAGGATGGATGAGCACGGATGGGGGATGACTAAGCACGGATGGGGATAGATGAGCACGGATGGGGATGGATTAGCATGGATGGGGATGGATGAGCACGGATGGGATGACTGAGCACGAATGAGAATGGATGAGCACGGATGGGGATGACTGAGCACGTATGGGGATGAATGAGCATGGATGGGGATGACTGAGCACAGCTGGGTGGGTGAGCACGGCTGGGTGAGGATGGCTGGATGGGTGAGCATGGATGCATGGATGGGTGGCTGAGCATGGATGGATGAGCATGGATGGGGTGAGGATGGCTGGGTGGGTGAGCATGGCCACGTGAGGATGGTTGGATGGGTGAGCATGGATGGATGGATGGCTGAGCATGGATGGGGTGAGGATGGCTGGGTGGGTGAGCATGGATGGGGTGATAATGGCTGGATCGGGTGAGGATAGCTGGATGGGGTGAGGATAGCTGGATGGGGTGAGGATGGCCGGGGTGAGGATGGCTGGGTGGGTGTGGATGGATGGTGGGGGGTGCAGCCTGTCCCCCACTGTCACTTAGCAGCACTGTGGGCATTACACATCGCTCACATTGCTGCACACGTCCTCTCTCCTCCCACTCTCCTCTCACACTGCACCGATCGGTGCGGAGAGGAGAGAGAAAAGCCGGCGGAAGCGCCGGCTTGTTTACATGTGATCACTTCATTATTTGACGGAGGGATCACGTAGTGAAAGGCCGCTCACATCGGCCATTCACCACGATCCGTGATGCGCCGGGTCAATGTACGTCCTCTCCCAGAGTTAAGCAACCGCCCTGTAGACGTCTTTTGTCTATGGGCCGGTTGTTAACTGGTTAAGTAACATTTAAACAAATGGGCCATATAACTTATTTAGCAGAAAAGTAATACATTATGTAATTAAATGGCATCATCCTTTCTCTCTGCCATTCAGCTTTAATGGCCTATATATACTTACCACACGTTAGTTCATAAACTGCAATGTGCTGCAGTGCCATTCATTTTAAGTGTCACCCCCAACATACAAGTACAGTAATAAACAACACATCTGCACTGTGGTGTGCTGCCTTGAAAAGAGGGATCAGGACAGATTTTTAAACTATAAAGATTTATTTAATTTTTGAAAGTAGTTACAGACAAGTGTTCCATTAATACATTGCCAGAGAAAGAGTAAAGACAAAGTGGCATCAAACAATACACCTGTTAACATCATCAACTTAGAGTGATAAGATAGGGAGGAATTGGTCTCACCCTCTAGCTCACTGTGCAGGTCTCATCATGATAATGTAGGAGCACGTGTTTATGGTGGTTTGTTAAAGCTGATCTCAAACAAGTTACAAGAAAAGTCAATTGTTTGTAAATGTGGCGTCTTATATGAATCCATCTCCCAACCCTGTGTGGTGATGGAAGGAACGAAAAGGAAATTTGAAAAAGAAGAGCCTTCAGAAAGGGAAATGAGAAGATGAGATGTAAAGGCCAGAGAGGAAGAAGTCAGTATGCATTAAAGTGTTTTGCCAGACCATTTAAAAAAACAGGCAACCTTAATGCAAAGAATATTATGAATGGACCCTAAACTTTTCCTTGTAGATCCTGTATAATGCACAAGGACACAACAGGAAGTTGTGGGTAGCGAAAGGCACCTATATTAAATACATTCATCTTTATATGAATAAAAAGAAGAGGTATATCGAACAACACAGTAATACAAATAACAATATGGTGAATGTTCCCTTGTGGCTGACAGAAACCAGTGTTAAAAAAAGACTAGAAAAACTTAATGTGAAGAAATCACCTGGACTGGATGGCTTACACCCCAGAGCCCTCAAATAACTTAGCCATGTTATAGCCAGACCATTGTTCCTAATTTTTAAGGATAGCTTACTGACTGAAATGGTACCAGCTGATTAGCGAATAGCAAACGTGGTACCAATATCAAAAAAGGGCCGAGATATATACCTGGAAACTACAGACCATTCAGCCTAACATCAATAGTATGTAATCTATTGGAAGGTATTATAAGAGACCATATCCCAGAATTTGCTGATGAGAATAGTATCATTGGTAATAACTAGAGTTGAGCGAACACCTGGACGTTCGGGTTCGGAGGGTCTGAACGAACTTTGGGAAAAAGTCCGGGTTCGGCACCGAACGTTGCCCGAACGTTATCCCAGACCCCGAACTCCATTGAAGTCAATGGGGACCCAAACTCTTAGGCACAAAAATGACTGTAACAAAGTCCTGGCAAGTGCTAGAAGGCTGCAAAAGGAAGTAAAATGGGGGTAAGAGTGGGGCAAGTGCCCTACAAAAAAAATGGGGATAGGGAAAATAATTTAAAATCAAATAAACTAGGAGATGATTTTTGAACAATAATGTGTCACTTACAGCTGCAGCTAGAACCTCTCCCTTTAGAACTAGGAGATGATTTTTGAACAATAATCTGTCCCTCTAAGCAGAAGCCTCTACCTAGTGCAGTCAGATCGCTCAAAGCAGCAGTATGTGAAATCTCAAATTACTCCCACCATCTGATCGTTGTGTACGATCCCACAATCTGATCGTTGTGTTATGCAGAGTTTGATCTGCAATCTGTGACTCAAAGCAGCAGTATGTGAAATCTCAAATTTCTGCAATCTGTCCCTCAGAGCAACAGTAGTAGTAATCTCAGGATGCAGGATCAGATGTTAAAATGTCTGCAATCCGTCCCTCACAAAAACGCCGGCAGCATCCTCTCCCTACACTAACCCAAGAGCATATGACATGCAGCACTGTGACTCCAGCCTCATATAGAGGCTGGGTCACATGATGCACTGGCCAATCACAGTCATGCCATTAGTAGGCATGGCTGTGATGGCTTCTAAGGGCAAACCAGTGAAACGCTTGTTGATTGGATGCCCTGCAGCTATTCAACATGCGTGATCAACTTCCAGAACCCGAACCCGAACGTTTTTTGAAACGTCCGTGTTCGGGTCCGGGTCCCGGACACCCCAAAGTTCGGTACGGACCTGAACGTTACAGTCCGGGTTCGCTCAACACTAGTAATAACCAACATGAAATTTATGAAAGACCATTCTTACCAGACCAACATTTTAACATTCTATGAGGAGGGAAGTTGTCATTTGGATAGATACATTGTGGGCAGAGTGTATGTGGTGTTTGCTAAAGCATTTGATACAGTACCCTATAGATCAGGGATATGCAATTAGCGGACCTCCAGCTGTTGCAGAACTACAAGTCCCATGAAGCATAGCAATACCCTGACAGCCACAAGCATGACACCCAGAGGCAGAGGCATGGTGGGACTTGTAGTTTTGCAACATCTGGAGGTCCGCTAATTGCTTATCCCTACTATAGATGCTTAATTTACAAATAAAGGTATTTTTACAACTGATGAGATTGTATGTACCTGGATAGAAAACTTGTTGCAGATGCGCGTCTAGAAGGTGGTGCATATTTTAGAAATGGTTTAGAGTTGGGAGCGGGGTACCCCTGGGACCCATTCTGTTTGATGTGTTCAAACATTATATTGAGGATGGAATATATAGTTCAGTCTCAGTGTTTGCTGATGATACAAAGTTAAGCAGGGCAATAACATCACAACAGGATATGGAAAATTTACAGGAAGACCTTGGGAAAATAGAGGGGTGGGCAGTTAAATAGCAGATGAAGTTTAATATTGAAAAATGTAAAGTAATGCACTTGGGAGCTAAAATAATCAGGAAGGATGTGCTTTACTGTTAAAGTGGTAAAATGTGGAACTCCCTTACACAATTGGTTGTGTCAGTGGGGAGTGTTGATAAAATTAGAAAAACTTTTAGATGTGCTTCTTAGTGAGCGCAATGTACAGGGATATGAAGAATGGCAGTGACATGAACACACACAAATTCAGGTTGAACTGGATAGACTGGTGTCCTTATTCAACATTACCAACAGGCATACCCCGCTGTACGTACCCTCACTTTGCGTACACTCGCGAGTGCGGACAGATTGGCGTCTATGGGAAATCTTGGTCAGCTTGACATGGCACTACTACCGTTTTTTAACATTGGCGTCTATGGGAAATCTTGGTCAGATTGACATGGCACTGTTCCTGGTTTTTATCATTGGCGTCTCTAAGAAATCTTGGTCAGCTTTACATGGCACTGTTCCCAGTTTTTAACATTGGCATCTATGGGAAATCTTGGTCAGCTTGACATTGCACTGCTCCCGAACCATAAGTGACAGGGACACCAAACTTGGGGAGCACTGAGAGGGGACCCAGAACTACAACAATTTTGGGGTCGGCCAGCTTGCCTAGGTAATCTACCCCTTAACCACTTAAGGACCGCCCGCCGCAGATATACTGCGGAAGGGCAGCTTTATGGCGCAAAACAACGTACCCATGCGTCATTTCATGTAATAGATACTGTGGGCGCACGTGTGCCCGCGGTATGTTGCGGAAGCCAAAGCAAGGGTCCGGTGGCCATGACGTCCACCAGCCACCCATGATCACTCCAGAGAGAGGCAGAATGGGGATCTGCTTATGTAAACAAAGCAAATCCCCGTTCTGACTGGGGAGTACAGAGAGATTGTTTGTTCCTAGTGATCAGGAACAGCGATCTCTCTGTACTCCCAGTCAGTCCACCCCCCCCCCCCCCACAGTTACAAACACCACCCTAGCACACACTTAACCCTTTGATCGTCCCTAGTGTTAACCCCTTCCCTGCCAGTGTCATTTATACAGTGATCAGTGCATATTTTTAGCTCATTTATCACTGTAATAATGTCACTGGTCCCAAAAAAGAGTCAAAAGTGTCCGATCTGTCCGCCGCAATGTCACAGTCCCGCTAAAAATCACTGATCACCACCATTACTAGTAAAAAAAAATAAAAATAATAAAAATGCCGTAAATCTATCCCCTATTTTGTAGACGCTATAACTTTTGCGCAAACCAATCAATATACGCTTATTGTATAAAATATGTAGCAGAATACATATTGGCCTAAGCTGATGAAGAAATTAGTTTTTTTACTTTTTTTTTGGATATGTATTATAGCAAAAAGTTAAAAATATTGTTTTTATTCAACATTTTTGGCTTTTTTTGTTTATAGCAGAGGTAATCAAATACCACCAAAAGAAAGTTCTACATCACAAAAAATGGCCTGGTCATTAAGGGGGTAAATCCTTCTGGGGCTGAAGTGGTTAACGTGCTCCCCAAGTTTGGTGTCCCTGTCACTTTGGTTTGGGGCAGTTGCCATGTCAATTTGACTAAGATTTCCCATAGACGCCAATGTGAAATGTTAAAAACCGGGAGCAGTGCCATGTCAAGCTGACCAAGATTTCCCATAGAGCTAGTGTATTTATATGCATTGAGAAGTGAAAAAAGAAAGGTATTGCTTCACTTTAAGCACATTTTGTTTTTACATACATGCTCTGGTCCCATTGTGTACTGAAAAGTGGGCTATGCCTGTATGTTACTGCTACTACGCCCAAAGTTTTACCAACTATGTAAAATACATGATTTGATAACATTGTGTGGGGATTGACGTTACCGAAGCTCATTCTTTATTGCACATACACTATATATTCACCCAATAAGTAGCACTCCTGTGGTTACCCTTCTGTCTGTTTGTTCCAGGTATGCCAAGATTACCGATGATAGCGTGACTAATTATGAATGTACATAAGAAAACAATCTTAACATTCCTTTTCTGCATGAGGATTAGAGTTTCTTAATTACCACCAACTATCTCTACAATAGTTTGATTGGAAACCACATAACAGAGAAATGCACTACTAACTACAGGGTGTCCAAATTAGGGAAAAAAAACCAAAAAACAATGCAAACCTTTATGTAAAATAATGATAAATGTAAAGTCAAATAAAAGTTAACTAATACATTTGTGATGATTCTGCAGAGGTCTGAAGAGAAAATCACAAACAGCCACAGAGAAGTGATCACACTGATCACAGAATCTACTAAGCTTAGTTGCAAATTCACAGGAAACAAAAATGCTCTCATATTCAGTGCATTATATTTTTCAATGAAATTATACAAAGCATAAGCAAAAACGGTCTTTTATTTTATCTTTTAATAGGCTATAAGGTTTTTGTCTGGACTTCTGCTTTAGCACTGTCCCCTTTTTTGGTCACAAGATGAGAAAAGATTGCATATGCAGGGAGTCCTGAGCATGGAACCCTGCATAGAATACAGAAAGTGGTGCTTATGCCGCCACATCAGCACTGCTCTCTATATCATTCAGGACTGCCTACAACAGGAAGAGGCCAATGAGTCACAATGAGCGGCGGGAAACAGCTGCAGCTGGGATCAGTGCTGCAGCCATTTAGGCGAGTATGACGGTTTTTTAAACTCATACTTCTCTTTTAACACAATGCTGAAAGAATTAATCCAAGCAACATGCAATATATATATATATATATACAATGGGGTTGATTAACTAAAGGTAAATAGACTGTGCACTTTGCAAGTGCAGTTGCATTTATTTTCCTTAGTACATGTAAATGTGATAAAGCAGGGCTGTCCAACCTTTTGACTTTCCTGGGCCACATAGAAAGAAGAAGAATTGTCTTGGGCCACACATAAAATTCACTAACAATAAAGAGAGCTGATGAGCAGAAAAGGTCAGGCGGATCACAAGTCAACGATCACTGATAGAGATAATGTACTTATGTGAGTAACTAAACGTATTTTTTGCAATATTTTTTATTATAAATGTATAATTATTTTTTATTATAAAAGTAAAAGAGGGCACCACCTGTCAGTGCCTCCTCATCGGTGCTGCCTATCAGTGCCCATAAGTGCCACCCATTAGTGCCCTTCATTGCCCATCAGTGTTATCCATCAGTGTCGCCTATCAGTGCCTATCAGTGCTGCATATTAGTGCATCATCAGTGCCCATCAGTGCAGCCTCATCAGTGCCCATCAGTGCAGCCTCATCAGTGCCCATCAGTGAAGGAGAAAACTTTTATAACAGAAATGAAGATTTTTTTTTCAAAAATGTCGGTCTTTTTATTTGTTCATTAAAAAATAAAAAATTAAAAAATAAAAAACCCAGTGGTAATCAAATACCACCAAAAGAAAACTCTATTTGTGGGAAAAAATTATAGAATTTAACCACTTCCCACCCGGCCTATAGACAAATGACAGCCGGGCGGTGGTTCAGTTAACCATTGACGTCCTCAGGATAACCCCCGATCGCACATCCGCGGGGGCGCGCATCAAGGCGATCAGTGGTGCGGTGTGTCAGTCTGACCCACCACATTACCGATCTCTGTAAAGAGCTTCCATCGAAAGCTCTTTGCCACGTGATCAGCTGTGACCAATCACGGCTGATCACAGTGTAAACAGTAAAAGCCGTTTATCAGCTTTTCCTCTACTTCTGCCTGTAGACAAGAGTAGAGGAGAGCCGATCAGCTGCTCTCCTGGCAGGGGGGTCTGCAACGATTGTTTATCACTGCAGCCCCCCTGTAGGGTCGGCATCAAGGACCACCAGAGATGCCACCAGGACCACCAGGGAATGCCCACCCAGGGACCAACAGAGAGACTACCAGGGACGCCCACCCTGACCCCCAGGGAGCCCACCCTAGACCACCAGGTAAGGGGCACAGTGCCCAACATGGATTGCACTCAGTGCCCAACTTGGATGCCACCCAGGACCACCAGGGAAAGCATCTAAAAAAATGCCATTTATCATTGCCGCCTATCAGTGCCACCCATCAGTGCCACCCATCACTACCACCTATCAGTGCCCATCAGTGCCATCTATGAGTGGCCATTAGTGCCGCCTATGAGTGTCCATCAGTGCCACCTGTCAGTGCCGGTCAGTGCTGCTTATCAGTGCCACCTATATGTGCCTCAAAATCAGTGCCCATCAGTGCCACCTCATCAGTGCCAATCAGTGTAGCCTTATCAGTGCCTGTCAGTGATGGAGAAAATGTACTTATTTACAAAGTTTTGTGACAGAAACAAAGAAAAACATTTTTTTTCCTCAAAATTTTCAGTCTTTTTTTATTTGTAGCGCAAAAAATAAAAACCCCAGAGGTGATCAAATACCACCAAAAGAAAGCTCTATCTGTGGTAACAAAATTAAATTGTCATTCAAAATGCAAAAGCGTTGAAAGCTGAAAACTGATCTGGGCGGGAAGAGGGGTAAGTGCCTGGTATTGAAGTGGTTAATATGGGTACAGTGTTGCATAGCCGCGTAATTGTCATTCAAAAAGCAACAGCGCTGAAAGCTTAAAATTGGCCTGGTTAGCAAGGGGTTGAAAGTGCCTTGCATTGAAGTGGTTAAGTAAGTTTATGATTTTGTGTTGTACCGCATTCACAGCCATCTTGGTCCACATGCGGCCCCTGGAGCACAGGTTGGATACCCCTGTAGTAAGGCTTCACTTCGTAAAAAATACCTAATCAGTTTCAAAGAAAATTTTTGCTTGCATATGATTAGATGATGGAAATCAGCAGAGCTTTACCACATTTACTAGGCTCTGGGGAAAAATTAGTGCAACTGCACTTGCAGGGTGCACAGTCTGTTTTTAGTAAATCAACCCTGTTGCATTCTATATATATTTCATGGTTACTGGGAGCAATTCCATCAGTACAATAATTTCTTCACCTTCTAAACACATGATTTGAAATAAGGATTTTTTTGTATTCCTTAAAATGCTACAGTCCAATATGCATTAAAATAAATAGGATTCTCTAAAATTAAATTTAGAAGCAAAGAATTCAGGCTGGAAATCACAGGCTGGAGCCAAAAACTCATACGTCTAAAGATCCAGAAGCCTTAATCTCATGAAAATTAAAATATCTCCACAATATTTGTAATCCAATGTGATTTTTCCAGGGCAAGCCATTGAGATATATTGTCCTGAGAATTCTGGAATGTGATAAAGACTTGTGAAGGGGTGCTCAGAAAGAATTGAGACTTTATTGCAGTTTTGTATGAACAATTTGTACCTGAAATACAAACACTATTCATCAATTTGGTAGTTTGCAGAAAACTTCAAGTGTTATGAAGGTATATTATATTTCAGCTAACAATCCTAAAAATAGGAACTTTACTCCCTTCTTTTTTTATTTCTTCTCTTGCAGAATCGACCCTGATGCACATACGCATTCGCTAAGTGGATCCAGTGTTGTCCTACTGCCTCCATCATTGTGAACCAACTGCCTCTTCTTGGTTATGACAATGTGGGGTTGATTGACTAAAACTGGAGAGTGTGAAATCTGATGCAGCTGTGCATGGTGGCCAATCAGCTTCTAACTTCAGCTTGTTCAATTAATCTTTGACAAAAAAACCTGGAAGCTGATTGGTTTCTAGGGAGAGCCACTGTGCATCAGCTCCTCCTACTGCTCGCTGTTTGCCTCAATCCCACAACCTCTAGAGATATGTGATGCATCCCAAAAACCTGCAAGAGGACATGTCATTCTTGCCTAGGCAAGAATGGTGGTACTAACGGGGGGGGGGGGGGGGTTTGTGGTCAGGGTGTTGGATAAAAAAATAATCAGCTAAAGAAAAAAAGAAGTTATGATACTGTAAGTACAGGAGTGCCTAGGCACACTCACATACCAGGAAGCGCACTACTATTTTTCAGAAGGAATACCAGACAAAAGGTAAATCTTTATGAGTTTAGGTAAACTAATGGTAAATATATTTTACCTTTAAAGTTTACTGTATACGTAACATTTTTATTAAAATTAATTAATTATTCTATAAAATCTTTATTTTACAAATAAACATTTCATACAGGATGCCTCCATGACACTTCGTTTTCTAGTAAATGAAAAGGAAAATAATCCCAGCACTCTTTTTTTGCTTGTTTATTGCTTCTAGCTACAACATAAATCCAAATCTACTAGCAAAGAAAGAGGAGAATGTCATACAAGTGGTAAATATGACATTTTAATAAGAAGTGTTTCATATTTACTGTATGTGCCTAAACAAAAAAAATAAAAGTTGTATTCTTTCGTTTTTTTTTTTAATATATGCATAAAACGTGAAAAAAAAAACCCTATATATTATCTTTAATCTAAGTTTTATATACATTTCCTAGTATTTCTTTCAACCAGATAAAACAAAACATTCTCTTGTGTTGCTGAAAGCAACCACAGCCTTTTTCAGCCCCTAATTTCTGTACAATCACTTTCCCTAGAAGTAAATCTGTAGGGTCTGTAGTGAATCTGTGAACAAAGCTACAGTGAAGAAGAACTACAGAAGTCTGCAGTGGAGTGGTGCAGGAGTCTACAGTGGAGTATTGCAAGGGTCTGCACTATAGTGGTGCAGGAATCTGCAATTAAGTGGTACAGGGGTCTGCAGTGGAGTGGTGCAAGGGTCTGCAATAGAGTTGCACAGGAATTTGCAATGGGGTGGCACAGGGGTCTACAGTGGAGTAGTGTAGGGGTCTGCAGTCTAGTATTGTAGGAGTCTGTGGTGGAGGGGTACAGGAGTCTACAATGGAGTAGGGCTGGGATCTACAGTAAAGTCCAGGGGTCTGATTTTTTATTCTTAGTCAACAAGCATGTGCATATTTAAGCTGCAGAGAGACTATGCAGGTTGGCAATTCCTAACTCCATCTGTGAGAACAACAGGTTTAGGACTAGGTGTCCTGCGAACCCCAGCAACAAGACAATATCCACAGTATATCCATAAATGAATCTGCTGACAATGTTAAGTGTTTCTGAAATATATAAGAAGGTAGGCTGTCTCCTATGCACATGTTGTCTTAAATTTCCCCTTCTGGAATGTGCCATTAAAACACAAAGGTAGTACTGCACCAAAACCCACTCATCTGTTGCTATAAATGACTTATTTTCTCCTGCAGTCTCGCAATGTTCTCTTCAAAGTGCCTTTATTTTTGTAAAGTTTTAAATAAGGAAATTAGTTATATGACTGCTTGTCCAGCTCTGGAATCCAAATTTATATCTATGCAGAGTATATGTCAGCAATGAAAGAAGTATGGCATGTTATCAAGAAATCATCAAGAGATGTATGAAATACTGTACACTTGGCAGGTGAAATAACAGTAATAAAACAGTGACTATGTTTAATAGATGAAAAAAACACCAACTAATTAATAGATAATGATGGAAAGTAACGTTATAGCAGGACTCAATCTAGTAATAACCTCAGCCTGTCACTGTGAGACTCGTAGACTGCGCTACACAAAATTCATTTCTCTCTGCTGTCAATGTTATGTGCTTCTGAAGGGCATATCTTTAATTAACTTTTGTACAAGATTTTACATTTACAGTAACAAAAAGGGCTTACAATATGTTTGGTTTGTAATTCACACAAAGTGTCCTTGGTTATGTGCCGTGCTGTCACCTACCAATATCAGTGCTACCTGCTATATGCCAATTTAACCTGACATACAGTATTTGCTTAAAAATATAATGTAGAACAAAAATAAAAAAAAGTTATTTCTATACACTGGCAGAACTTCTGCTAATAGGTCTGCTAGGCTGTGGATGCTAGGGCATGGTCAGCCCTGTATCCACATTGGGGGATAAGGGACATCAGCAAACGGTTGAGCAACTTTTAACAATTTGCACAAAACCAGGGAATGATTACCATGGGTCAATAACTAGGACAGAAGGGTTAGATTGGACAGCACAAACTGTGGCTAAACTCAACAACATAACTGCAGGGCTTAGGGGGTTCAGAAGGTGTTTAGGGAAATTCGAGATACATCAACCATGGTTTATTATTATCCATGTTGGTCTATACTTGTGAAATATAGCCTTGCATATAAAACAGACCGCATGCTCATTCTAGCATATTTTATACTAAAGTAAGTTCATAAATCAGGTGACTTAGGTTGTACAAAAGGGTAAATTCACTGCTAATGGCTAAACAAGTACCTGAACACATGATTAACATGCTAAAACTGTGGTTCAATAAAAACAGTACATTTGTTAGCTAGACCATGATGATGTAACTGTAAAGTCCCCAAGATGAGATTATTCTTTTTAGGGTTTATACCAAGACAGGTATGCTACCATGCCTTTCAGTGGGCCTCCTGATTTGGCATGGTTGTTATGCATTTTTGGGCTCTTAAAGGAATGGAGCCTGACCAATATTAGCAAATAGTTTTATTAAAATTTGGTAAATTTAGACAGCAATAAATAGGTTTTGGGTGAACTACATGCATTTTGACAGCATGTCTCTAACCAAACATTGGTTATTTTGCAAATTGTTCTCATAAAAAAGGGGGAAAAAAATATATATATTAACATCCTAATCAAGGACCAAGCAACTGCTTCATGGATTCCAGTGAAGAGGACTGAGCCAGGCCCCTCACACCCATCCACCTGTTTTTATTATAAATATTGAAAGCTTGATGAACAATTGGAGAGGTATCACTAAAGCACCCTACACACGATCAGAAAATTGTATGGAAAATACAGATTTTAAAGCGATCATACAATAATTGGATCATTAGTACAGAGCTTTTGAGAGCTGATCATTACAGTTCATCCAATAATATCCGTTTGGACATGATCGGACATGCAGGAAACATTTTCTCGTACGATGCCCGATCGTATGATTTTTGTTTAACCAGTACAGTTGTCGTTCGAAAATGCAATACTAGTACACTACAACACATCACATCGCTTGCAATTTTTTACTCTGTCGTACAGGAATTTTCGTGACTAAAGTAAACTTCCAATTCGATCTGTGGATATGGGGCTGGAATTGTAGACTAAGTGCATAGGGCATCTGGCAGATGATAAAGGGCACAAGCCCTGGGATGTATGGGAGTTCTAGAGTTGTTTCTGAATAGACAATAAAAAGTTACAGCTACTGATTTGACTCTAGAATGTAAAATATGACTGGTAACTAGGAGTTCCTACAAGGTCTTATTAAACAGTATGTAAACCCTAGCAATGAACTTCTCTTATTCACTCTCTTTTAGCCTGTTGAATTAAAAGTGTTTTTGATAGCATGTTGTTTATACAGAATTGGGTACAACAACCATTCTCATATTTTATACTGTAAAAAGTACTTATGCAACTAGGTGGTAGTGTTTAGTGCTTGCATAATGCAACATCCTCTCTTGTGCAACTACATGGTTATGATGTGATTTCCTATGTGTTCCCATTTGCTATTAAAGAGGTTGTATACTTTCGAAAACAAAAACAACAAAAAACCTGTAAGGCCAAGGCATAATGAGCTAGTATGCACTGCATTTTTGATGCAGCCCAGGGCATTTTTTCCCTTTCTTCTTTCTTAACCTTAAATAAGAACATGTGTGTTCCAGTGCATTTTTTCGATGCATTTAGGTGCGTTCCAGTGCATTTTTGATGCGTTTTACAGCGTGTTCTACTTTTTTTTCTGGAACTGAAACGCACTGGAATTGCAAGCACTGGTGTGAACGATGCCATTGAAAACCATATAACCTACTTTCTATACGTTTTTGACGCAGAATAAAAGTGCACTGGACTGCATGTGGTGTGAACTGGCCCTAAAACAAGAAGTTTTGAGCCATGGAACTTCTTTTCAACATTTTGTGTGTTTCCAGCCATGATAACCACAGTTGGAGTGAGCAGTCATGAATAGCTGCAGCTGCTGACAGCCTGTCATTGCATTGTATGGGCTCGATGGCCTCAGGCTATTCACACACAGCTCTCAGTCGCAAGCAAAGGAATCCAATTTTTTGGGGATTTGCAGTGAAGCTAAACACCTGTGTAAACACAACCTATGGAGATAGATATTATATTTTTGTTTTTGGGTTTAGATACACTTTAAAAACATTGACCTATATGGGAAATTAGAACACCTTCTATTATGTTTCTGCTTGATGTCTCTTATTATTAATCTCAATATAATAGAGAGTTTAGAAGCAGCTACTAGAATGCTGCCAATGATTGTCCTAGGGCTTTTTACATCGTGTCACTGTGAGGGGGATTTACTAATACTGGAGCACTCAGAAACTGGTGAAGCGGTGCATAGTAACCAATCGGCTTCTAACTTCAACATGTTCAATTAAACTTTAAAATAAAATCTAGAAACTGACTTGTTAATATGAATAGCAGCACCAAATTCTATTAGCACCAGTTTTAGTAAATCTCCCCCAGTGTCTTAACGGAAGGTGTAACATTTATGGCACACACAAATAGCTACAGCAGTAAAAATGGCATCTGAAGTTTAAAAAATGGCTGCCAATCCTTTACGTAACATAAGGAGAGAGGCAGAGTCCTGACCAAAACTGTTACCACTTGCTCTGTATCATGTTCCGAGAGTAATTTTCAAATAATACTTTGACTAAAGTAACTATTACCAGACGTGACATGGCATAATTGTATATGTTTATTGCAGCTCTTGCATTGCCTGCCAAGTGTGACTACATCTGGAACAGTTACTGGTTGGAATGAATGCAGTGATCTAGATATTTGGCCTCCCACATGAGACACCTTTAATCCTTGATCAAAATATGAATCCTCAAAACCACGGTTAAAAAGAAAATCAAACATAACAGGGATCGATTATGCCGCATAAATTAAAAAGACATTAACTAGTCTTCTGTTTTATAACAAGACTTTAGAACAAAGACAATTATGTAAAGTTGGACAAAGCCAATGACTACGAAAGACGATGGAGTTCTTCTGGGCAGAAAGTGATTCAGCGTCACCATAAACATCTGTTATAGACGTGCCTGGATTGTATTTTCAGCAAGGAAAAAAAGTGATTTGTCTAATACAAAATTTACTTAAAAAAAGAAAAGTGACTACTTTTATTAAATTACATTTCAAGCCAGTCCCGGGAGGCAGCTACTTTTCAAGGTGAATTTTCCGTGCAGGTTTTCAATTTGTATGTCTAAGCCTCTCATAAAAAGTGAAGGGAGAGTGGCATGGCCGACACAAATGGATGCCACCTGCTTCTGTATGATGTGCCTCTATTTCATTGTCATGCTGAGTTCTTTGATTACATTAATCCTCAGCACTAGGTGTTTTTCCCATTAATAAAAGCAGCATCTTATAAAAGAAGTAATAAAATGGGGAATAAGTGGAGGAAACCAGAACTAAAACATGTTTTCCATCAAATATACTGATGCACTTACATTTCAGGAACAGTGTATTGTAGAGGAATGATGTCTTTATTAAACCCCCTCCTACGTAGGGCTTAGCTGTCAGACCTAGGCCCTAATTCAAAAACCATACGACAGATCCAATCTGGGGGATTGTTACAGTGTTGCTGGATACTTAATATATAGGGTAGGTTACATTTACAGGCAAGTCAGTTTTAAAGCTGAACTCTGCTAAATAAATGTATTTCCTGTTTTGGGGGAATAAGGGACGGTTCAGTCCCTTGCCAAGTCTTTACATCTCTCTACCTTAGTAGAGACATCAAACAACATCCGTGGCAAGGCTCTGACAGAATCCAGCTTTTCAAGTGAGCTTTCGGTGTTACTAAAACATTTCTTGTTATATACCAATGGTGAATCCGAGTGAACAAATGGTATAGAAATGTGTTATGATCTGTGCTGTAACCAATCATCCACTGGATCATGTAGAGAATCCACTAAGGTGCAGAAACCAGAAGCTTGGCTGAAAAGGTCTGCCAAGAGTAGGGAGAGAAATCAGGCCAGGGTGAAATCCATTAATTATGAGATACTTGACGTAAAAGAGAAAATAAAATGATTACAAACACTGAAGTCCTGATGTTATTTGCAAGACAGTATTTGGGGCTAGGAATGGCATTCCTAGGCATATGAGATAGTATTTCAATTTGGTCTACACATTGTTTCTGATGATGGCCTACATTAGCAGTTATTGCAGGCTGAAAAGAGGTTTGCATTATTTTTTCAGTGAGAACTCTGAAAATAAATCACTAGGGTTACAAGCAATTACAGAAGCTTATAAGTAAAGTTAGACTTATATTGGAGATTTCACTATCAATACAGAGGGACGGTCACATGCTTCTTTATATCTGGAAGCACCAGGTTGCTGATTATGAGAGAATCAGGAGCAGTGGGAGTGCACTGGTTAGATATGTATAACTGGTGCGGGGGGCACTATATAAACAGTCACCTTTCCGCGAATAAGCAACATAACACTGTCTCTTAAGGTGTCTGAAAGTTTTGCACTTAATTATTTTAAAGTACTAGACTATTTACATATTCTTCAATGAGCATTAAAATGATCACTGACCTCTGTAGGTGCAGGCACTAATTTATCCCCCAAGTTTACAGCAGAAACACTTTTACTTCCATTTCAACAAGTGCACTTGTTCTGCTCCCCCTGCCAAGCAGTCATTTGGCAAACTGCCAGCCATTTAAACTCTGATGTAATTAAAATCAAAGCAAGAGTAGAGAGCTGAGATCCAACTTGAATGATTTCGGTGCTACTCTTATAAACATTGAGGATGACTACTTCTCAGTGCCTGCAGTTACAGGGGTCAGTGGGAACTTGAATTAAAGTTCATCTACTGCAGGGGTCTCCATACTTTCTAAACAAAGGGCCGGTTTACTGTCCTTCGGACTTTAGGGGGCTGGACTGTGGCCATTGGGAATAGAAAATGTCCCAGCATCAGTTGGAGTAAACAATGCCCCATCATTGGTATCAATGGGCCCCATAGCTGGTGTCATTGGTAGGAATTGTGCCCCATTATTGGGATCATTGGGCCCCATAGTTAATGTCATTGGTAGGAACTGTGCCCCATTATTGGCATCATTGGGCCCCAAAGCTGGTGTCATTGGTAGGAATTGTGCCCCATCATTGGTATCATTGGGCCCCGTAGCTGGTGTCATTGGTAGGAATTGTGCCCCATCATTGGTGTCATTGGGCTCCGTAGCTGGTGTCATTGGTAGGAATTGTGCCCCATTATTGGTATTATTAGGCTCCATAGTCAATATCATTGGTAGGAGTTTTCCCTCATCATTGGGCCCCATAGTTGGTGTCATTGGTAGGAATTGTGCCCCATTATTGGGCCCCCGTAGTTTGTGTCATTGGCAAGAATTGTGCCCCATCATTGGTATCATCGGGCCCCCGGCAGTTGGTGTCATTGGTAGGAATTGTTCCCCTATCGTTGCTGTCATTGTGAGAAATTGTGCCCCATTGTTGGTGTCAGTAAATTAAATAGTGTACCAAGGGCCAGATAAAACCAAGCAAAGGGCCACATCCAGCCTCTGGGCCGCACTTTGGAGACCACTGATTTACTGCATGTTAAAAATGTGGAACTTACTGTATTCGGGTTGTACCTTGAAAGCTTTTGAGCAATTACGCAATACATTTTTGCTCTCCCACGACCAGTTCTATCAGTATTGCCAGCTTCGGCATGCCTTAAAGGAACAGGTGACACCCCTATACCTATCTTCTTCCCCAATGATACAAGATCTCATACAGGCCACTTCCAGCAGGGGATTGATCTCTAACATATATTCTGTACTAATGTCAACTATTCAGGATGCCTATTTACTTAAAAGTAGGTCCTCATGGGTTGCGAATATAGGGGAGATAGATGATGACCAATGGGATATGGCATTGGAATCCCTCCCAGTGGTCTCGGTTTCTGCCTCCCAGAATGTCTCACAGCTCTTCATTCTCCATAGGTCCAACCGTACCCCAGCCAAATTGTTTGCATGGGGCAGAAGAGACTCCCCTCTGTGTCCAAAGTTTGCAGTCCATACAGGTGACTTCATTCATATGACCTGGAAATGCCCCAAGCTAGCAAGATACTGGACTGAGTTTGTCCAAACAATTTCTGAGGTAGCCCAGCTTCCTATCCCCTCTACCCCGCTTTTATGCCTGTTGGGGGCAATAGATGAGGAGATGTACCCTAGTGGGATTTATTTTATAGTTACAAGATTGTTGTATTTAGCCTGGAAGATGGTTGCAAGATTATGGATGTCTCATGCAGCACCTACCAAAGCCCAATGGAAACAGTATGTCAACACCACCCTCCTCAGAAAGCAACTAGCCTATCGTCACTGTAATGCGGCTAGGAAATTTGATCTTATTTGGCAGAACTGGCTGGATAATACTTCTGTGGACCTGGCACAGATGGTTAGAGATAGACTGCTGCTATTGTAAGCCCCATGGGAAATACCGTAGATGGCTAGGGAATTTAGGGTTTAGGGAATCAACCATTTGATACATATGTACGTTGAGGAAAAAGTTATCCTAACAAGCCCACTTATAAACTTAGGTGGACTCTCTGGTTCACCCACTTTATAACTTCTTTGTAGTTAGTCCCAGGGGCGAGGGAAGAGGAAAGGAAAACACATGTATATCAATCCTTGATATGTTTTTCATTCATTGTATTTATACAATGCATGTCAACCTTTATTACTGGAAATTTGACTTTGCAAAGTTGTATACACTGATATGAATAATGTACGTATTGTATACTTGGCTGTCCGCAATAAAAGTTGTTTTTGATTCAAAAAAAAAAAAATGTGTTATTATTTTAATGTCCATATTTTGGTCATGGTTCTACTTTAGGGCTGAAGAGATACAGGGGTTGATTTACTAAAACTGGAAAGTGCAAAATCTGGTGCCGCTATGCATGGTAGCCAATCAGCTTGTTCCATTAAGCTTTGACAAAAGAAACCTGAAAGATGATTGGTTTCTATGCTAAACTGCACCAGATTTTGCACTCTCCAGTTTTAGTAAATCAACCCCACAGAACCACAGTTCAAGCTCTGCTGGAAGTGAAATCAGGCATGACAGCTCATTCATTTATACAATTTAACTTTATTCTATGGGAACCACTAAAGCTGGATGGGTAGTCAAATTAATGTGTTCTTCTACTGCTTTTAAGAACAGTACAGAGGGTAGTGCATATCCATGAAAATGTGCAATGTTCACTGAGTTACTTAGATCTACTGTAAATTATTCTCAGCACAAACAAAACACTGTGCGATGGCAACCTTTTTTGTTTACTTTGCTATCCCCTATCCCACATTCTCCTCCAAATACAGAAATGCACACACTGTAAGTGGTGTGGTTTGGTCCAACCAAATAGTTTTTGCAAAGTGAAATCTTCTAAGGTACCTCTGGAAGTGTCTGGAGGTGAAAATAAGTATGTGCAGTCACCTTTAAGTGTAGTAAAAATGTATACCATGTGTCCTAGAACCATATGCTCGTGGGCACTGAGGACACAATAGGCAATACAGCAAAAATACCTGCTTATAGGCCATAAATAAGTTTCATTATGTAAATGTTTGGCAGAAATGTACTTCCTTCTGCTGTCCATCAAGTCATGTCACAGATAGACTGTGCTGTATAAAAGGTTTAGTCAAGGAGGGGCATGCATGTGCGGAAGTCACTAGTAGGGGTCATATGGTGGTACACATGGCATGGCACAGAATGGTTTATTGTCGTGGAACAGATAAGATCTGCAGACATAGCATAAAAAACTGCATGAGAATTTCCATCACAATTTAAGTATGTAATGGAATCTGGCAGTGACAGAAGAGATCAGATTTAAAGTGCAACCAAGCAGCTCACTGGTGGAGACTTCAGCCAGACAAAACATTCAGCTGCTCTACCGGTTTCGACAAGAAAAGAATGATTTTGTTTTACTTGTACTATCACAAAGAAACATATATAGTATATGTTATGAATAAAGCAGTATCAGAAATTTGCATGTGTTGTCTTGGGAAATGTCCATAAAAAAAGGGATCTCTCAAAAATTCCTTTCCCGAGCTAAATTTGTCTTAATGTTATATTTCTTATTACTTTACTGGTAGATTAAACATAATAACATTCCACTAAGAAAAGCCCTAATAAGGCAGGGATAGAAACTAAGGTCTTGAAGACCTTTTATTGCCAATCTGTTCTAATTCTTAATGATGTCTGATTAATTCAAATGTTTTCATCTATCTCTGAGAGCGCTCAAAAAGTGCAGGGAAGCTAACAAAGATATTCTTCGTCATTTTGTTTCAGCAGCGAGAGCATTGATTTCTCACCACTGGAAATCAGGAATTGCCCCATTCCTAGCAAAATGGACAATAGAACTAGATTCTATTAGGGATCTGTAAAGATGCTAGCTAAAGAAAATGACAGACTCAGGCTGGGTTCACACTAGTGTTAACAATTTGCATGACAGGAGATTGTGACCAGCTCTCTACGGAGCCGATTCACATATCTCCGAGCGGCTGCTTGTGCGGCTTCCACAGGAGTCCTGTGCATCTTTGGCTCCATTCCACAGCCAAATTTAGGAAAAATTCGGCCATGATTTGTCCCTGAAACGCAGAACAGGGACACACCGGACCCCCTGCTGCAAACCACATCTGGCAGCAGTGTGAACCCAGCCTGAAACAGTTGAATTGAAGCACCTGGAATGCATGGTCAATATTCAGAACATCTCAGGCCTTCGGTGAATGGATTTCTGGCAATTCCCCCCCTTTTCCAAGTGAGCCTAAAGGGACACAGGCCTGTCTCTCTGTATTCCTTTATTTAAGTTTACAGTGATAACAACTCCACATTTTAATATATAAGTTTGTATATAGACTATTTAAACATTTACAGTGCCTTGAAAAAGTATTCATACCCCTTGAAATTTTCCACATTTTTTCATATTACAACCAAAAACGTAAATGTATTTTATTGGGATTTTATGTGATAGACACACAAAGTGCCACATAATTGTGAAGTGGAAGGAAAATGATAAATGATTTTCATTTTTTTTTGCAAATACATATCTAAAAAGTGTGGCGTGCATTTGTATTCAGCCCCCTTTACTCTGATACCCCTAACTAAAATGTAGCGGAACCAATTGCCTTCAGAAGTTACCTAATTAGTAAACAGAGTCCACCTATGTAGTGGAGTCAGTATAAATGCAGCTGTTCTGTGAAGCCCTCAGAGGTTTGTTAGAGAACCTTAGTGAACAAACAGCATCATGACGGCCAAGGAACACACCAGACAGGTCAGGGATAAAGTTGTGGAAAAGTTTAACGCAGGGTTAGGTTATAAAAAAACATCCCAAGCTTTGAACATCTCACTGTTCAATACATCATCCGAAAATGGAAATAGTATAGCACAACTGCAAACCTACCAAGACATGGCCGTCCACCTAAACTGACAGGCCAGGCAAGGAAAGCATTAATCAGGCTCCACATGACTAAGCTCTGGAGTGAAATGTGTTGGGGGCACGGCCTGGTCGAAGTCCATGCTGAGGTTGCCACTCCATTCATCACACAATAGATATGTGACTTCTAGGGGTCACCCTTCCTTCCTTGAACTTTTGCAGGAGCCAGGACAGGCACTTTTGCAGGAGCCCTGTCAGCACTCTAGCAGCAGCTGCAGATGCACAGTCTACATATTCCCTCCCTATTGAACCTGAGCAGCACACACACTTTTCCCAGGTCACCTAAACTGACAGGCCGGGCAAAAAGAGCAATAATCAGAGAAGCAGCCAAGAGGCCCATGGTATCTCTGGAAGAGCAGCAGATCCACAGCTCAGGTGGGAGAATCTGTCCACAGGACAAATATTAGTCATGCACGCCACAAATCTGGCATTTGTGGAAGAGTGGCAAGAAGAAAGCCATTGTTGAAAGAAAGCCATAAGAAGTCCTGTTTGCAGTTTGTGAGAAGCCATGTGAGGGACACAGCAAGCATGTGGATGAAGGTGTTCTGGTCAGATGAGGCCAAAATTTAATTTTGGCCTAAAAGCAAAATGCTATGTGTGGCAGAAAACTAACACTGCAGATCACCCTGAACACACCATCCCCACCATCAAACACGTCGGTGGCAGCATCATGGGATGCTTTACTTCAGCAGGGACAGGGAAGCTGGTCAGAGTTGATGGGAGGATGGATGGAGGCAAATACAGGGCAATCTTAGAAGAAAACCTGTTAGAGTCTGCAAAAGACTTGAGACTGAGGCAGAGCTTTCCACAGGACCATAACTCTAAACTTACAGCTACAGCTATAATGGAATGGTTTAAATCAAACCATATGCATGTGTTAGAATTGCCCAGCCAATGTCCAGACCTAAATACAATTGAGAATCTGTGGCAAGACTTGAAAATTGCTGTTCACAGACGCTCTCCATCCAATCTGACAGAGCTTGAGCTATTTTACAAATAAGAATGAGCAAAAATGTTACTCTCTAGATGTGCAAAGCTGGTAGAGACATCCCCAAAAAGACTTGCAGATGTAATTTCAGAGAAAGGTAGTTCTACAAAGTATTGACTTAGGGGGGCTGAATACAAATGCACGCCACACTTTTCAGATATTTATTTGTAAAAAATTTTGAAAACCATTAAGTTTTTGGTTGTAACATGACAAAATATGGACAATTTCAAGAGGTATGAATACTTTTTCAAGCCATTGTAAATCTAAGTAGGTATCTAATATTTAAAATTAGAACTTAGTGTACAATAAAGGTGGTAGAGTTTGGGGATGTATACCAACGTACAAACCAAAAGACTATGGGGCTGATTTACTAAAACGGGAGAATGCAAAATCTGGTGCAGCTCTGCATAGAAACGAATCAACTTTCAGTTTTTTTTGTTGAAGCTTAATTGAACAAGCTGAAGTTGAAAGCTGATTGGCTACCATGCACAGCTGCACCAGATTTTTCACTCTCCAGTTTTAGTAAATATATATATATATATATAGAGAGAGATAGCGAGATACACATACACACATTAAGATTCCCTTAACCTTATAGGATTAACCCCATATTTTGTCTGTTTTGTACCTAGATAGTGCAGGGTTTTGACAAATCCAAGGGAAATAGCAGAATAGAGCACTGTTGCGGAACTCACAGTTTTCGTTAGCAGGCAGATCACATTTTTTAAAATTGTAGAAAATGTAAGGTAGATCCTGAGCATTTTATAGTTATAAGCTCAAAGCTCCAAAACACTTAACAAGCCAAATACCATGTTATAAAATTTCCCTGTTCACATTTGAATGTTTAGATGTCTGAACACTCAAAAGGTACATGAACTACTTTTGAATTAAAATGGGGTGTTTTTGGTCCCATTGCCTTTTATGGGGGGAAGCAAAAAAAAAATCAAAAACAAGTGTTACCTGCGATTCTCAGGCACTCCCAAAATAAAGGGCTACGGAGCCAAAAATGTGTGATTCTGCCCCAAAGAAGCTCCTGTATGGCACTTTTCACTTAAGAACACATGGAAAAATGCACAACGAAAAAAAGTCTCAACATCGGCTACATATGCTACGCTTATGTATGAGTGACTGACATTTAGTTGCTAACGCACTGTGTATCGAACAATTGCAAAAAGAAAAAATATGTATTTATATATATATATATATATATATATATATATATAAATATATGTATGTATAAAATATATATATTTTTTTTAAACCCTTTTTTACATCTTAGTGCTTCTGATCACTTCCGGGCTCTTTGCAAGTACTTCCTGTCTATATGCATGCACTCCAGTGGAAACTACATGCCATTACATAGGACAAGCTTTCTGATGGCGACAACATGCCTTTGCAAATGTGCATGGGCGCTAGTAGTTACCATTAGATGCAGGACTGAAAGGGCGACAACAGAGGAGAGCCATTTAGAAATAGGGACAGGACAATGTCACCCTATAACAGAAATGACTTAAACTAAAAATTTCATGGCAAAATCACCAGGTTTTATTTAGAAAGCTGTATATTTTATTATGTACTCTGTATATTTAAAATGATTTAAAATAACTTTTGAAATAGTACTGAAATGAATGAGATTTTGGTAATTGGGTTTAGAGTTACATTAATGAAAGTGTAGCATCAGGTTCTCGTTTCAATAATCTGTAGATTTAAAAAGATTTAGAAACAACTTTTTGAAATTGCATCATTATGTTAAAACTTATACAGTATAAGATTTTAGTGACTAGGTTTAGATCTACTTTAATGAAAGGGTAGCATCAGGCTGTAGATTTAAAACCCAGGAGGAACGCTTTCTGCATGGCTTCTATGTTTTTTTGTCCTTAACATGCTGAATAGTTGCCACATTTCTACGTTGATCAAATTGTGAATAAAGAACATCGCTACCTTGCTGGTGATTCTACAGTGATTATTTTAGATGGAAGCTTGTGAGCTTTTTCTCTGAAGCAAGTGTCACCAGCATCAGTATCACATGTATGACAGCAGCCTAACAATTGTAATGATCAGCCTTGAACATGTGTAACTCCAGTCTCTGTTGCACACACCTACACTACTCAGGGAAATGACTAAATAGACTGCTGGACAATTGACCATTACATGATCAACAGGTTAGTCTGTCTGTTCATGCCCTCTGTTCAGGTCCTTCATACCCATTATTACTACTGCTAACCATTTGAACTGCATTTGTATTCAGCTTGTTTCTGCTTATCCTGGTCATCAACCTGTTATTTCTGCTATTGCCAGTCATTGCCTAGTTTTCATATCTGTAAAAATGACTATTTTCAAGATTTGTGTGTCTATGCCCGATCTGACCATCATTCTGCTTATTCAGCCGCTGTATGCTCTGGTGTTCTGACCATCTGTCTGGGATTACACTTTTCTATCATCTTACCTGCCTATTAGTTGGTTGTTTCAAGGTGGGTCCACCAAACGCTTAGACAACAGTCTTCCCGGGTAGAATTGAACAAACCCGAACTGTAAAGTTCGGGTCTGTACCGAACTTTGGGGTGTCTATGATCCGGACCCGGACATTTGAAAAAAAGTTTGGGTTCTGGGTTTGGTTATTTGATCCCGCCTGTTGAATAGCTGCACGGCAGCTAATCAACAAGCGTTTCACTGGTTTGCCCTTAGAAGCCATCACAGCCATGCCTACTAATGGCATGGCTGTGATTGGCCAGTGCGTCATGTGACCCAGCCTCTTTATAAGCTGGAGTCACTTAGTGCTGCATGTCACATCATCTCTGGCTAGTATAGGGAGAGGATGCTGCCGGCGCTGTGAGGGACAGATTGCAGATATAACATCTCATCCTGCATTACAGAACGATCTGATTGTGGACTAGGTAGAGATTACTACTACTACTGCTTTGAGGGACAGATTGCAGATCTCATCCTGCATTACAGAACGATCTGATTGTGGTCTAGGTAGAGATTACCACTACTACTGCTTTTAGGGACAGATTGCAGATCAAATAACATCTCATCCTACATTACAGAACGATCTGACTGGACTAGGTAGAGTCTACTGCTTAGAGGGACAGATTATTGTTCTAAAATCATCTCCTAGTTCTATAGGGTCAGGTTCCTGCTGTTGCTGTAAGGGACAGATTATTGTTCTAAAATCATCGCCTACTCCTATAGGGTCAGGTTCCTGCTGTTGCTGTAAGGGACAGATTATTGTTCTAAAATCATCGCCTACTCCTAT
>BLSH010086043.1:557136-571048 GCA_018402905.1 Glandirana rugosa
AGTGGTAGTGGATAAGACCTACGACGGGTGACCCCTCTGTTTCCGTACGAACTTTCAGGTGCTGAGACATAAAATAAATAGCAACTAGACTCAAAATCAGTTTACTGAATCAGATCAGCAGTGATTTTGATCGGTTGCCAGAGGTTACAGCATATATTACCAGTTACTGACTAGTTGCTAGAGGTTACAGCACACCTTACGGCTCACTGATTAGTTGCTAGAGGTTACAGCACATGCTTTCTGTCTGTTTGGTTGCTAGAGATTACTGTACATCAATACTGCTCACTGGTTGCTAGAGGTTACTGCACATCATTACTGCCCACAGATTGATTGCTAACGGTTACAGCACATCCTCTCCTCACTGCCTGCACACCATGGACTGGGGAGCGCAAAGTCGCTTTTCTGTTTCCTGACACCACAGAAATGTGCTGCCCTATAGCAGATACACAGCAGTGGCATCAATTATTAATGACACCCTCACGCATCTGCTGACATGTGCTGTGGACTTTCAAGCATGCCTTTGTCTCCCCAGTGGGCAGCATCCAGAATAGGTGATGGTGAATATGACCTTAGGGGGGGCATGATATACATATGAATGCCACCTTTGTTTATATATCAGCACAGCTGGCCATCACTATTTACATATCAATGCAGGTTATTTACATGTAAACATAGGGTCTGCAGGTGAGTCATCTGTACACAACAATAGGGCAGAGTTGGGCAGCTTTAGTAGCAATGCTTAGATATCAGGACACAGCACAGGTCTAAAACTTCAAGGGAATTTACACCAGGATAGTTGACTAGTATGAGGCAGCTGCTTTGGGCCCCACAACAATGACAGGGCCCAGGGCAGCTGCCCCTTTTGCCCTGTCTTAAAGACGGCCCTGGCACCGATGTACAGTCATGTGACCTTCCTCTGCTGACGTCAGAGGAGTATCACAACCCCTCTCTCTGCATTCTTTAGATCGGGGAAGGAGAGCAGAGAAGAACACGTGACAGCACATAGCTGTGAGAGAAAGTATTTAGGATTAGAATTTTTAAAAAATGGACACACAGTACTTTACAACTTGATAAAACAGAGGGGATGGCAGTTATTGATTATTCTGACTTTATAACCACTTTAAAACTCCCAACATGATTTTTTTTTACTCTCTCTGTCCTATTGTCAGGCTTGCGTTCACTTCCTTCCTAGAGACACAGTAGGAAATGAGAGAACTCTCCAAAATAAGCAAAAATCTTTGTTAGAACATGTTTGCCTATTGGAATATTTTCTCTTTATTCCAGTGACTCAGACGGACATTGGTCACTAAGGCAAATAGAGACGTTGAAACTCTCCAATGAGCTTAAAGTGATTTAAAGTCTTGTTTTTTTCCTATAAAAATAACAAACATGTTATACTTACCTACTCTGTTGCAGTAGATTTAAACAAAGCAGCCCGGATCCTCCACTTCTTGGGTCCCTCTTCTTTGATCCTGGCCCCTCCCTCCCGTTGGGTGCCCCCACAGCAAGCAGCTTGCTATGGGGGCACCCAAGCCGAGTCACAGCTCCCTGTGTCCACTCAGAGACGGAGACCCGACCTGGCCCCACCCTACCTCTCTCCTGATTGACTAGCTAACTTTGATTGACAGCAGTGGCAGCCAATGGACCTCAAGTAAGTGTTAGGGGGGCTGATGCACACAGAAGGCTTTTTATCTTAATGCATAAGATGATTTTACAACTCCTTTAAAGTGTTACTAAACCCACAACAGTAAAATCTGTCTGTATATTCAGAATAGCATGCTAGCTATAATCACTGTGTAACTTAAGGGGTTAATCCTCTGCGTTGTGTAAAAAGGCTGTTTGATCTTGTATGGCCAGATACTTCCTGCTTGCCCTGTCTACTATATTAGACTATACTATACTACATGCAAGCAGCGTGGAAAGGTTGCACATGCTCTGTTCGATCTTCCTGTTTCACATGAACACGGACTACAGTGATTGTTTATTTGTGAATTGAGCATGTCACTGGCAAAGCACCAATCACCTCTGGCCCGGATTGTGGGTGAAGGGTCACTGATGCAAAGGAAGTTTCATCATCAGAGAGTGAAATCTCCTCCCACATGAACACTGGGGAAGTCCTGGCTACTTGCAGTTTATCACCTGACTGCAATATATAGATGAAAAAAGGTATATAGCAGCAGTATTTTGATATAAAAAGATTTAGAAGCTGTGTGCACTGTGGGGGGGGGGGGGGGTATGAATTGTTTTTATATTGCTAGGTTTAGTAACACTTTAGAAATTGGACAAGTTATAATCCTTCTACATTCTAGAAAAAAAATGGCTTTAGATACACTTCCACTTTACACAAGCTGTATCTGTTTTGCTCTGGGGGTATGTGCCTGTCACATACAGGGGCATAGAAGGGAGCATGAGTTTATGTATTGGGCTGCAATATCTTGCAATGTTTGTCGATAGGTTGGCAGAAGATCAAATGTGGCAGCTGCCAACAGATTGCTCTCTCTTTCAGAAAGTTCTTCTTATGTACATATTTAGGGAAAATCGTTAGGGATATAATATTTCAATATATACAAGAGTACACGTGGTACTGTGAGGAACGTTTATGGTATAGGCCAGGGATATGCTATTAGCGGACCTCCAGCTGTTGCAGAACTACAAGTCCCATGAGGCATAGCAAGACTCTGACAGCCACAAGCATGACACCCAGAGGCAGAGGCATGGTGGGACTTGTAGTTTCGTAACAGCTGGAGGTCCATTTATTGCATATCCCTGGTATAGGCCATGATGGTACAAAGCTTGAAGAAAACTGCTTTAATTAACTGAATAAAATTTTAGGAGTCATCATGGCCATTTGAAAAAAACAGGGGGAGGAGAATGGAACCTGAAGCAACATAAGCTATGTAAAGCTTAAATCTTTGGGGGGATGAAAAACACACACACACAGTTACATATATGTAAAAATTGTGTATTGTGTAATATGTAATTCCACCTCTGTTCAGATTTTGTGGAATAAATGCAATTCAAACACAACATAAAGCTTGGTGCATTTAGGGGGCTACAGAAGGAGGCAGTTTTATGAAATCCTACACTTGTCCATGCTAGATTACAGCATTTAACCCCCGCCCAACCAGAAAAAAAAAAACAATGAAATTAGGGGGGGTAGCTAAAATGTAATTTGCTCTATTTTCTTTTCCGTAAAAATTAAGTATTTTTACCTTAATTTTCGCTTACATTGTAGAAATGATATGGAGGCTGTGAAAGCCAACTCTGCCTAAAACTGGATGGAGGTGTCACTTTCTCTTGGCTGGCCTCCTTAATTATTTGTTTATACTAAATTATAGAGAATCAATTGGCCCCACCTTTTGCACAAAACTTGAAATGTTGATAAAGATGTCATCACTGGTGTCCCCAAGGTACATAATAAGTTGGATCATAGTTTATCTTGCCAGCCAAGGAAATATAAAGTACAGTCAGGTCCATAAATATTGGGACATCAACACAATGCTAATGTTTTTGGCTCTATACACCACCACAATGCATTCAAAATGAAATGAACAAGATGTGCTTTAACTGCAGACTTTCAGCTTTAATTTGAGGGTATTTACATCCAAATCAGGTGAACGGTGTAGGAATTACAACAGTTTGTATATGTGCCTCCTACTTTTTAAGGGACCAAAAGTAATGGGACAATTGGCTGCTGAGCTGTTCCATGGCCAGTTGTGTGTTATTCCCTCAATATCCCATTTACAAGGAGCAGATAAAAGGTCCAGAGTTCATTTCAAGTGTGCTATTTGCATTTGGAATCTGTTGCTGTCAACTCTCAATATGAAATCCAAAGAACATCCTTAAAAAGAAAGAACGCACCGGTGAGCTCAGCAACACCAAAAGACCCGGAAGACCACGGAAAAAAACTGTGGTGGATGACCGAACAATTCTTTCCCTGGTGATGAAATCACCTTTCCCAACAGTTGGACAGACCAAGAACACTCTCCAGGAGGTAGGTGTATGTGTGTCAAAGTCAACAATCAAGAGAAGACTTCACCAGAGTGAATACAGAGGGTTCACCACAAGATGTAAACCATTGGTTAGCCTCAAAAACAGGAAGGCCAAACAACATCTAAAAAAGCCTTCACAGTTCTGGAACAACATCCTATGGGCAGATGAGACCAAGATCAACTTGTACCAGAGTGATGGGAAGAGAAGAGTATGGAGAAGGAAAGGAACTGCTCATGATCCAAAGCATACCACCTCATCAGTGAAGCATGGTGGTGGTAGTGTCATGGCGTGGGCATGTATGGCTGCCAATGGAACTGGTTCTCTTGTATTTATTGATGATGTGACTGCTGACAAAAGCAGCAGGATGAATTCTGAAGTGTTTCGGGCAATATTATCTGCTAATATTTAGCCAAATGCTTCAGAACTCATTGGACGGCACTTCACAGTGCAGATGGACAATGACCCGAAGCATACTGTGAAAGCAACCAAAGAGTTTTTTAAGGGAAAGAAGTGGAATGTTATGCAATGGCCAAGTCAATCACCTGACCTGAATCCGATTGAGCATGCATTTCACTTGCTGAAGACAAAACTGAAAGGAAAATGCCCCAAGAACAAGTAGGAACAGAAGACAGTTGCAGTAGAGGCCTGGCAGAGCATCACCAGGAATGAAACCCAGCGTCTGGTGATGTCTATGCGTTCCAGACTTCAGGCTGTAATTGACTGCAAAGGATTTGCAACCAAGTATTAAAAAGTGAAAGTTTGATTTATGATTGTTAATCTGTCCCATTACTTTTGGTCCCTTAAAAAGTGGGAGGCACATATACAAACTGTTGTAATTCCTACACCGTTCACCTGATTTGGATGTAAATGCCCTCAAATTAAAGCTGAAAGTCTGCAGTTAAAGCACATCTTGTTCATTTCATTTCAAATCCATTGTGGTGGTGTATAGAGCCAAAAAGATTAGAATTGTGTAGATGTCCTAATATTTATGGACCTGACTGTATAGCGTTTGCCCTTCACTCATACCTTAAACACAGCACAGCAGTTTCAAATGATACTGGTAGTTTACACATTTACACATCTAAGAAAACAAATCAGAAAAGGAATTATAATTCATAGTACCCACCAATTCAAGTAAATCTATTATTCACTAGTCTACATACAACTCAGATGATAAGAGACAGCAAAGAGAAAATCCTACAGACAAAGTCACATTCTGACAAACGATGGTCTATGGCCTTGTCCACACAAAAAAGGCCATAGGTGTTTTTTTCTGTAATTGCTGAACTGTGTCTACTGCTTTGCTACCATTGATCACCCTGCATACAGGTTTGTTTTTATTTATTTTTTACAGGTATTTATATTGCACCAACAATGTATGCACCATTTGCTCAATAATTGTACATTCACATCAGTCCCTGCCTTCCAGGTGCTTACAATCTAAGGTCCCTACCTCACTGTCATACATTTACTTTTTTTTTTTGAGCCCGTGGTGCAGTTTGCAAAAACTGAACACTGAAAGTAAAAAAAAGGGCACTTAGAGTGTGTCTTTGGACCCATCCCTGACCCTCCCAGGACACAAAACTTTTGATGATGGTAAAGCACACTCAGATTCACCTAGCCAAATAGCCCACTGCACCCCTCTCTTCATGATCAGCTGAAGGTGACCAACGAGTAGTAGGTGAAGGGTTCTCTCAAGTAGAGACCCCCAAGGCTGGGGAGGAAGGAACCAAACCACATCCTCCCTCTAAACTTCATTGTAGGCCTGAAGACCTACAAGCTACCATCCAGAGTGAAAAAGGGAACACATATAAGCGCAGGGTGACACACGTGGAAAGAAAAAACATATGCAAAATAAAAAAGTGCCAGTTCAGGTGCCTTGGTGAGGCCTTGCGGCCTGGTAGCAACAATTGCCCCAGTATCCGCCAAAAGGCCTAGCCCACAAAGCGTTTGCAGAACAAGTACAGTCATACATTCAAATACGAGGGCCAATTTAGACAGGAACCGATTAACTTACCAGTATGTCTTTGGAGTGTGGAAGGAAACCAGATTACCTGGAGGAAACCCACGGAAGCACAGGGAGAACTGGATTATTGCTCTACATGTGAATATGATTGCCAGTAGGGTTCTTCTGTATGAACCTTTTAAACTTTATCTTTTTAACATCTCTTTACAATTCAAGGGTGATATGATTTAAAGTGCTAACTTAAAGAAATGCAACAGGCAGTACATTAACATGCTTGGTGCTATCCCTACCCTAATTATGCAATTGACATGTAAATTAACTAATAAGCATTTTTAATAGAAAACTGCAGCAATGGCTGGCCAATAAAAAGCTATTCAGCGTTATTCAAATGGGATTTCATTTCAAGGCTTCCAGCTGGATACTAATTTGTCTTCTCATTAGAAAATGATCCTAATGAGGGCACAGACAGCTTCCCACAAGCATGTAAAAGGGCCAAATCACAATATACCTATTTTAGAGTTCTCTTGTGAACCCTGTAAAAACTGAAGTCCCATACTGTAAGACTTAATGTATGGTCTATTAAAGTTGAACTCTGTAAGGGAGTTTTCACTTAGCTCAAAGCAATGTTAAACTCAAAAACAAAACTGTATTATATAGCAGCTTACCAATTCTTAGATATGGTGGCTCCATTAGTTATCATTTTTAGGCTTTTTTCCTTAGTGACCCTGCCAGTAAGTTCATGTTTTTTAATTTTCTTTTACAGAACAAGCTGTCTAGCAAAATTAGCAGTTAGAGGGTTGAAACAAACTATTTAACACTAACAGGGGTGCTTACAACTGTCAGCTTCTATTCATGTATGTAAAAACTTCCAAAGGAAAAAAAAACTGGCTGTAACTCCTTAAAAAGCGTTAGCTGTCGAACCTTCCTTCCCCTATTCCTGCTCTTCAGTACATCTTTTCCCTCTTCTTTTTCCTGGACTCTCTATTCCATTCTTCTGATTTTATGCCCCAGAAAGTATGAAACTTCCATAAGCAGAGATACAGGGCACGTTCGGTCATTCCATCCCTCTGCATTGTTATGACGTACTCAATTTCATGCGATCTGTCACTAATGCTACTACAGTTTTTGCTGTCTGAACCGATTTATTCTCATACAGAACGGATTCATGAAAGACAGAAGTTGTCAAACAAACCTGATTTCTTTTTATGAGGAGGTAAGTAAAACCTTAGACAGAGGAGTGGCTGTGGACGTGGTGTACTTGGATTTTGCGAAAGCGTTTGACACCGTTCCCCACACACGGCTAATGTGTAAGGTAAAGTCTACAGGCTTGGAAAGATCAGTTTGTAAATGGATAGAAAACTGGCTAAAAGACAATTCAGAGAGTAGTGGTTAATGATTCTTATTCTGCATGGTCTAAGGTTATCAGTGGTGTACCCCAAGGTGCAGTGTTGGGGCCCTTACTTTATAACATCTTTATAAATGATATAGGGTTGGGAAAATAAAAGTACCATTTCAGTGTTTGCAGATGGCCCCAAGCTATGGAGTGGAATAACTTCCTTACAGGATGTCTCCAACTTACAAGCAGACCTCAAAACAATGTTTAATTGGGCAACTGTTTGGCAAATGAGGTTGAATGTTGATAAATTATTATTATTATTATGCAGGATTTATATAGCGCCAACAGTTTATGCAGCGCTTTACAACTTGAGGGTAGACAGTACAGATACAGTACACTTTAATACAGTAGGAATCAGAGGGCCCTGCTCGTTAGAGCTTACAATCTAAGAGGGAAGGTCAAGAGATACAAAAGGTAATAATTGTGGGGGATGTGCAGATGGAGGAGATAAAAGTACAGTTGTTAGGTGGGGGCCAGATAGGCTTCTCTGAACAGATGAGTTTTCAGGGATCATCTGAAAGTGGACAAAGTAGGAGAAAGTTGGACAGATTGGGGTAGAGCATTCCAGAGGATGAGAGAGGCTCTGGAGAAGTCCTCAAGATGAGCATTGGATGAGGTGACAAGGGAGCTAGAGAGCAGGAAGTCTTGGAAAGAGCGAAGAGAACAGTTTGGTTGGTATTTTGAGACCAGGTTAGTGATGTAGCTGGGGGCCAGGTTGTGGATGGCTTTGTAAGTTATTGTTAGTATCTTAAATTTAATTTGTTGGTTGAGTGGCAGCCAATGGAGGGGCTGACATAGGGGTGTAGCAGATGCTGAGCGGTATTTAAGGTGGATGAGCCTGGCAGCAGCATTCATGATGGACTGAAGTGGGGATAGCCTATTTAGAGGTAAGCCAGTAAGGAGGGAATTGCAGTAGTCGAGGCGAGAGATGACCAGGGAGTGGATTAGAAGCTTTGTGGTGACATTGGTTAGGAAGGAGCGTATCTTGGAGATGTTGCGGAGGTTGAGGCGGCATATTTTGGATAGCGATTAAATGTAAAGTTATGCACTTGGGGGCTAAGAATATGCCTGCATCATACATACTAGGGGAAGTACAACTGGGGGAATCCATAGTGGAAAAGGATCTGGGGGTTTTGGTAAACCACAAGCTTAATAATGGCATGCAGTGCCAAGCTGTGGTTTCCAAAGCAAGCAAAATCCTTTCTTGTATTAAGAGAGGTATGGACTCCAGAGAGAGACATCATTTTGCCCCTGTACAAATCATTAGTAAGACCTCATCTGGAATATGCAGTTCAGTTTTGGGCACCAGTTCTCAAAAAGGATTTTGGGGAACTGGAGAAAGTGCAGAGAAGGGCAACCATACTGATAAGAGGCATGGAGTTACTCAGCTACGAGAAAAGATTAAAGGAATTGAATTTATTCTTTCTTGAGAAGAGGAGGTGAGGGGGGATATGATCAACATGTACAAATATATAAGTGGTCCATATAGTGAACTTGGTGTTGAGTTATTCACTTCAAAGTCATCACAGAGGACAAGGGGTCACTCTTTACATCTAGAGGAAAAAAGATTTCACCTCCAAATACGGAAAGGATTCTTCACAGTAAGAGCTGTGAAAATGTGGAATAGACTTCATCCAGAGGTGGTTCTGGATAGCTCAGTAGATTGCTTTAAAAAGGCCTGGATTCTTTTCTTAATGTACATAATATAACTGGGTACTGACATTTATAGGTAACGTTGATCCACGGAAAATCCAATCACATATTGGGGGATCTCCTAGATTGTAAGCTCTAACGAGCAGGGCCCTCTGATTCCTCGTGTATTGAATTGTATTGTAATTGTACTGTCTGCCCAAATATTGTAAAGCACTGCGCAAACTGTCGGCGCTATATAAATCCTGTATAATAATAATAATCAGGAAGGAATTTTTTCCCCTGCTGTAGCAAATTGGATCCATGCTTTGCTGGGGGTTCTCGCCTTCCTCTGGATCAACTGTAGGTGAAAGATTGTGTATATGAGATTGTATGATTTTTATATTTTTTATTGGTTGAACTAGATGGACTTGTGTCTTTTTTCAACCTGACTAACTATGAAACTATGTATGTAACTCTCCCTGTAGTATACAATAGGATTACCCTCCTGAGGCAAATTATGTACTACCCTTGTCCTTCATTGTACTATCCTTTTGAAAATCAATAAAAACGTGTTTGTCCAAAAAAAAAATGTGTTAGTTTTAAGGATGGTCCCTATGTTTGAGTTGAATGTAACATCGACTCGAACATCGGGTGTTTATTTGTTCTTAGAACAACGAACAATATGGGGCGCTCGCGGTGAGTTCACCCAGCGCTGAGCGCCCCATAATGCACTGCAAGATTGCAGTGCATTGACGGCTGCAGATTGGCCAAAGCATGCATCTGACCTGCATGCTTTGACAAATCACAGCGCGATCTGCTGTGAGAGCCATGATTGGCCAAAGGCAGGGTGCCTTTGGCCAATCATGGCTCAGGGGACTAAGTCCAAGCCCCACACTATACAGAATCTCACAAAAGTAAGTACACCCCTCACATTTTTGCAAATATTTTGTTATATCTTTTCATGTGACAACACTGAAGAAATGACACTTTGCTACAATGTAAAGTAGTGAGCGTACAGCTTGTATAACAGTGTAAATTTGCTGTCCCCTCAACACAGAGCCATTCATGTCTAAACCACTGGCAACAAAAGTGAGTACACCCCTAAGTTAAAATGTCCAAATTGGGCCCAAAGTGTCAATATTTTGTGTGGCCGCCATTATTTTCCACTGCCTTAAACCTCTTGGGCATTGAGTTGACCAGAGCTTCACAGGTTGCCACTGGAGTCCTCTTCCACTCCTCCATGACGACATCAAGGAGCTGGTGGAGGTTAGAGACCTTGCGCTCCTCCACCTTCCATTTGAGGATGCCCCACAGATGCTCAAACTTAGGTCTGGAGACATGCTTGGCCAGTCCATCACCATTACCCTCAGCTTCTTTAGCAAGGCAGTTGTTGTCTTGGAGGTGTGTTTGGGTTTGTTAGCATGTTGGAATACTGCCCTGTGGCCAAGTCTCCGAAGGGAGAGGATCATGCTCTGCTTCAGTATGTCACAGTACATGTTGCCATTCATGGTTCCCTCAATGAACTGTAGCTCCCCAGTGCTGGCAGCACTCATACAGCCCCAGATCATGACACTCCCACCCCCATGCTTGACTATAGGCAAGCCACACTTGTCTTTGTACTCCACACCTGGTTGCCGCCACACACGCTTGACACCATCTGAGCCAAATAAGTTTATCTTCGTCTCATCAGACCACAGGGCATGGTTCCAGTAATCCATGTCCTTAGTCTGCTTGTCTTCAGCAAACTGGTTGTGGGCTTTTTTGTGCATCATCTTTAGAAGAGGCTTCCTTCTGGGACGACAGCCATGCAGACCAATTTGATGCAGTGTGTGGTCTGAGCACTGACAGGCTGACCCCCCACCCCTTCAACCTCTGCAGCAATGCTGGCAGCACTCATATGTCTATTTCCCAAAGACAACATCTGGATATGACGCTGAGCACATACACTCAACTTCTTTGGTCGACCATGGCGAGGCTTGTTCTGAGTGGAACCTGTCCTGTTAAACCACTGTATGGTCTTGGCCACCGTGCTGCAGCTCAGTTTCAGGGTCTTGGCAATCTTTTTATAGCCTAGGTCATCTTTATGTAAAGCAACAATTCTTTTTTTCAGATTCTCAGAGAGCTCTTTGCCATGAGGTGCCATGTTGAACTTCCAGTGACCAGTACGAGAAAGTGAGAGCGATAACACCAAATTTAACACACCTGCTCCCCATTCACACCTGAGACATTATAACACTAACAAGTCACATGACATCAGGGAGGGGAAATTTTCTTACTTTTTGCTAAAATACAAATCCCAAAAAAAAAAATATAAAAAAACTATTTTTTTCATTGGTTTTGGCCGATTAAAACATTGCAATCAGGGTTTATTGATTGGTTTGCGCAAAAGTTACCGCATTTATGAATGATGAGAATTAATTTCTGGGGTCTTTATATTTTAAATTTTTTACTAGTAATGACGGCGATCTGCGATTTTTAGTGGTACTGCGATATTGCGGCAGACACGTCGGACCATTTTGACAATTTTTTGGGACCATTGGCATTTATACAGCGATCAGTAGTATAAAAATGCACTGATTACTGTGTAAATGCAATTGGCAGTGATGGGGTTAACCTGGAGTGACGTTCTAAGGGTTAACTGTGTTCCCTAGGTGTGTTCTAACTGTATGGGGGCTGGACTGGCAGGGGGAGGGGTGTGATCACAGTTTCCATACACAGGAAGCCTGTGATTACAGCCCTTCCCCCTCTGTTTACTTACACGGACCTCTGTTCTTTCACTGCGGGGGGGCCATCGCGGGTAGCCGGTGGAAATCGAGTCCGCCCTACCTGCTCCCTGGACCCGCCGGAACACAGTGGGCGCATGCGCGCTCACAATGCTAGTTATAGTGGCCGTCAGGTGACAGTGGTTTGCGATAACGAGCCACTTTGCCTCCATCACGCTGTGGCGGGCGGTCGGCAAGTGGTTAATGGCTGTGTGATGACTTATTTTGAGTAGACAGCAAATTTACACTGTTATACAAGCTGTACACTCACTACTTTACATTGTAGAAAAGTGTAATTTCTTCAGTGTTGTCACCTGAAAAGATATAATAAAATATTTACAAAAATGAGAAGGGTGTACTCACATAGATTTTAAGGGGAACTCCACGCCAATTTTTTAAAAAATTGGCATGGGGTCCCCCGTAAAATCCGTACCAGGCCATTCAGGTCTGGTTTGGATTTTGAGGGGAACCCTGTGCCAAAATTTTTAAAAAAATGGCGTGGGGGTCCCCCCAAAATCCATACCAGACCCTTATCCGTGCATGCAACCTGGCAGGTCTGGATGGTGGGGGACGAGCGAGCGCCCCCCCCGAACCATTCCAGGCCTCATGGGGACAAAGGCCTCTTCCCGACAACCCTGGCCGGTGGTTGTCGGAGTCTGTGGGCGTGGGGCTTATCAGAATCTGCAGCCCCCTTTAACAAGGGGGCCCCCAGATCCCAGCCCCACCCCCCATGTGAATGGGTATCGGGTACATTGTACCCCAACCATTCACTAAAAAAGTGTCAAAAAAGTAAAAACCACAGGAGAAAGTTTTTGATAATTCCTTTATTAAAAAAAAAGACGGACCGAAAAAAAGAAAAAAGCATCCGCCTCTTTCAGAGGTGACTCGCCAAATGGGCGGTCTTCAATTTGATAGCTCTTATATAGGCAAGAGCGGGGCCACCCGGTGATGTAAATGGGTGACCCCGCCCCCTCATGTCACCTCTGACGGTCGCCTCTGAAAGAGGTGGATGCGTTTTCCATTTTTTTTTTTCTGTGCGTCGCGGGACACTTTTTTTAAAATAAAGGAATTGTCCAAAATTGTCTCCTGTGGACTCTTTTGGTGAATGGGTAGGGGTATGATGTACCAGATAACCATTCACATAGGGGGGCGGGATCTGGGGGCCCCCTTGTTAAAGGGGGCTTCCAGATTCTGATAAGCCCCCGCCTGCAGACCCTGACAACCACAGCCCAGGGTTGTCGGGAAAAGGTCCTTGTCCCCATCAATATAAGGACAAGTTGCTTTGCGGTGGGGGGGCCCCAAAGCACCCACCACCCTCCATGTTGAGGGCATGTGGCCTGGTATGGTTCAGGGGAGGGCTCTTGCTCGTCCCCCCCCCATCCTGCCCTGCCAGGTTGCATGCTCGGATAAGGGTCTGGTCACGTAATTTTTTTTTACAGTTTTGGCGTTGAATTCTCCTTAAAATCCATACCAGACCAGAAGGGACTAGAACCGCACGCCATTTTTTTCATAGATTTTTTATTTATATTGCCGGGAGTCGGCAATACATTACAGCTGCGAGCAAGGGGGCAGCTTCCCTCAGATATACATCTGCTTCAAAGATAAATAAATGATCATAGATAGCGCCTCCCCTCAAAGTGCATGACATGTAAATAAATAAACATTAAATAAGATTAATTGAATAAGTGTCCATTCATGATCAATCCATTCATAATCAATCCAAAGAATATAATAAAAAAAAGTGACATATAAATCAGTCCATAATCAAAAGTGCTGGTGCTGAATATAAACATATAAATCAACCAATGATCTTCAAAAGTGACTTGTGCTTGAAGGTGCTCACTAAAGTGCTCAAATATCGTTCCAAGTGAGGCGTGGAAAAACTGTGCCAAACCCCCTTTGTTGAGTATAACTGCTGTTATACTCCAGTCCTTCCCCACTGACACAAGCTTGTTTGACCTCTGACTGAAAAGCAGTTGGTCAACAATTTCTGGTGAGTGGGGACACAAAGGGGGTTTGGCACAGTTTTTCCACGCCTCACTTGGAACGATATTTGAGCACTTTAGTGAGCACCTTCAAGCACAAGTCACTTTTGAAGATCATTGGTTGATTTATATGTTTATATTCAGCACCAGCACTTTTGATTATGGACTGATTTATATG
>BLSH010086043.1:594078-604282 GCA_018402905.1 Glandirana rugosa
GTCCCTTGTACTAATTGGGGATCGAGAGGGGGACGTCCAATTGGGGAAGTGACGGTTACTGTAAATGTGTCATTAGTCACCTGTAAATTTAAAAACTAGCGACTTATTTACAGTAACCAGGGTTTTCACAGTTTTTACAAGACTGTACAGACGGGGTTATAGCGTAATGGCGATTTTTAGCGTCTAGCGGCGGTAATGATCATTTTTTATTTTTTTTTTATTTTTGGGGTCTTTAATTAAGAGTGGTAGGCATTGGCGCCGGTGAAAACGCGTTTGGTTGGTTATTTGCGGCTAACGTTAAAAAAAATAACGTTTATACTCCTTAATATATTTAGCCGGTTTTTGCCACTTTTTATTTATTCAGCGATCAAAAATTTAAATGTCCACTGATTACTGTGTAAATGTCATTGGCAGTGAAGGGGTTAACCTGCAGGGGGAGAGCTAGGGGTTAATCATGTTCCCTGGCTGTGTTCTAACTGTGGGGGGGTTGGGCTACCATGGGCATAAGAGATCTAACTGATCCCAGTGACAGGGATCAGTAGATCTCTCATGCCCCACTGACAGAGTGGGGAACCGCCGTGTTTACATCGGCGGTTCCCCGTTCTTTCCCTGTGGCCGCTCATCGCGGCTCGCCGGCAGACATCGGGTCCGCCCGAGCCGCGGGCACTCCCCAGGCGCGCCCCCTGGTGGCCAAATGCAGATCGCCGCTTATTTACGGCGATTCGCGCAGGGCTCCCCGACTGCCGCCGTGAAAAGACGGCACGCGGTGGGGAACCAGTTAACGACCACAATATACAGGGTTATACAATGTACTAGTAACATATAAGCACACACATAGTTTGGACTGGATTGACTTATGTCTTTTTCCAACCTTACCAACTATGTTATGCCCCGTACACACGGGACGACGATCGCACGTACAATCATGTCGAATCGTATGTTGGCTGTTGTATGCAGCATACTGACTGCACTACACGATCGTACGTCCGCAGAAGAACGTTCAGGTGCATGTAATTAGCATCCGGCCGTTCCTGACTTCGGAGCATGCGTGTTTTGCACAATACAACTTTGTTGTACCAACTGCTCTGTACACACGATACAACGGTCGTATGAGAGCTTGTTGGTACGACCAAGTTTTCTAGTCGGCTCATACAACTCCCTTGTACGACCATCGTATATAGGTTGCTCAAAATTGCGCATGCGAACGATCGATTCCGCATACAACGGTCATGAGTATGACCTGTTGTATGCGATCGTCGAACCGTGTGTACGAGGCTTAACTTTACAACCACTTTAAAAACAGACAAAATAGATGGCACACCTTTCTAGCACAAAAGACTGTAGGTTTCCTGTGAGGCTGATAGGGACAGAGTATGGACAGCTCTCACCATGAAAGGATGACCTATACATACAGTATAAACTGCAATCTACGTTTGATGCTGACCACAAAAAAAAACAAAGAGGAATCTTTTAAGTATCCTATTTTAGTTAGTTAGTGCACTTTATGCATTTACATTGATATCATATGTACAATTTCTGCACATCTCTGATGCTAAGACTCCTAAATCTGCTTTTAGTGCATAACTATATGTAATGTACTTTATCGCGGTACTTTTTTCATGGATGGACTATATTTTCTCAATGTATTGAAGTGATTATGGGTAATTTTTACTGATAAGTATGTCCCTGAATGAGAAAAGGATGACCAACTGTCTACACAGCACTTGTATTTTTTGATGGTGGTTTTGGGCAGAGAAGTTAAAGCACACAGGGCACACACTGAGCTCACTTACTATGAATTAACGTACTGTAAAATCCACACAGCGGCACTTGGTCTAAATACATCTCTGTTCATTACCTTTTCCTTAAACCGCTGGTTTGTATTCATGCACATCCCTAGAAAAGTCAAATAAACACAGGCCTTCTCCTGCCAGGAGGCTCGGCCATTTAGCCAGGCTAAAGCAACACTGTCCAGCTAGTGCCTATTCACCACAGGAACCCCTTCTAAACAATGTGCACACGTGAAAATAAAAAGAGTGCACTTAGTTTATTTTTCTACATGAAATTCAACAGAAGCCCCAATTTGATCCTGTGCCTGGAAGTGCAGCGCTTCCTGTTAGAAGACCATCCGCCGAGCAATATGCTTGTATTAGATCCCAGGGGTTTTGTACTGAATTTGACTGCACCTTCTCTTCCTTTACAGTTTTTTTATTTTACAAAACATCTTGCAAGTACTTTATCGCCACACCTAAAGTAGAATAAAGTTTAACTTCCCTCTGGCAGCAAAGGCAGCAGACTGGCCGTATAACACATAGGGCGTCAACCTATAAAAATGTACTATACTTGAAGAAAACACAAAACAACATAACTTCCAGCCAATAAAACACAAGATTTCCAAACACAACACAGAATATGGCTACCCATAGACAAACAGACCTTGGAGGGATATTTCCCTTTGGAAAAGGGAATTGGATGCAGTAAATTACAGCAAATACTAATTTGACCAATTAGTGCTTAGGGCTGATCGCACTGCAACAAAAACAATCTCACTGATTCACGAGGGGGGATTTACTAAAACGGGTGCACACAGAATCTGGTGCAGCTCCGCATAGTAACCAATCTGCTTCTAACTTCAGCTTATTCAATTAAAGTGATTGTAAAGGCTTGTTTTTTTAAAAAAAAATAACAAGCATGTTATACTTACCTGCTCTGTACAGTTGGATTTGCACAGAGCAGCCCGGATCCTCCTCTTCTCGGGTCCCTATTTGCTGCTCTTGGCCCCTCCCTCCTATTGAGTGCCCCCACAGCCAGAAACTCTCTATGGGGGCACCCCAGCCGAGTCAGAGCTCCGTGTATCCATTCAGACACTGAGCCCGACCTGGCCCTGCCCCCTCTCTCCCCTGATTGGCTGACAGACTTTGATTGACAGCCACAGTAGTCAATTGCGCCGCTGCTGTGTCTCAGCCAATCAGAAGGAATGTACTGGATGGTTGAGGGGATCGTGGACATCGCTGGAGAGAGAAGGGGCTCAGGGTAAGTATTAGGGGGGTGCCGGGGAGGCTGCTACACACAGAAGGTTTTTTTTATCTTAATGCATAGAATTCATTAAGATAAAAGAAAAACCTTCTCCTTTTAAGCTTGACAATAAAACCTAGCTGACTGGTTGCTATGCACAGCTACAACTGATTCTGAGTGCACCCGTTCTAGTAAATCTCCCCCACTGTGTATACCAAATGAAAGAGTTAGGCTCGGTTCACATGTATGTGAATTGGATTCGTTTTTAACCGCATCCGGTTTGCATAACATGTGAATTTAACCAGCTTTCAATGGAGCCGGTTCACACATGTCCAGGGCAGCCACGGTCAGCTTCTAAAAAGGTTCCTGTGTGATTTTAGGTCCAATTTAGGTGTTAATTCGAGTAAAAATTCACACCTGAATCGCACCTGAACCGGTGAACAAAACTGCACCGGACTCCAGACTGCCAACTGCAGCCAAACATGTATGAGTCTAAAATGTGTCAAAACTCAATAAAAGAGTGCAGCTTGCCAGTCCTTAGCTGTAGTGGCTGCATTTATTTTCTCTTTTCAGGCTTGCTTTATTTTATTTTTATTTTATTTTCACAGTGTTGTCACCCTAGAACAAGAAGTGTGTTAGGGCTACAAAACACCCCTCTCCTCCTCACCTCCATAACATAAATTATGTGTTTAGAAGTTCATATAGGTGAACTTGGCAGGACTGATAACATAGTTTGAGATAAGAATGCAGAGTGCAAAAAAACGCAAAACAGCACTGGATTTCTGGAAGGATCTACAGGTATTTTGTTGTACCCATTGAACAGATATAACAAAACTTTTTCAACATTATATTTACCTTACCAAAAGGGAGCAAATAAGAAGAGTTCATTGCTGGGGTTTACAAACACTTTAAAAACTAAGAAGAAGGAATTGATGCTCGAAGCATACAACTACACATAGTGGAAGTACTCTCCTGTGGATTGTAACTAAACACATTATACTGCAGATCCATAGCAGCAGCTGCAGAGGCCATGATAGAACACCATAATTCCAATTATAGGAATAACTAAGAACACTTACTGCTACAGGCTCAGCACACATATGCTGTCACTGTTCCGATTTATTAAAAGCTGTAGATGTTCTTCATTCCTCTTGGCTAGCAAACTTTATCAAAGACTAGGGAGATAGCAACTCTGGAAAAAAAGTCTCTCTAAACTCTGCAAGTATAACTAGGGAGATGTAGTCTTTTTTTTTTTTTTTTTAATAACCCTGTAATGATAATTTTTTCAACATGTGCTTCAAATGCTTAGTTTCTGTATATAGCTTGTAATTATATACAGTCATCCAGAAAGTATTCACAGCGATTCACTTTTTCCACATTTTGTTATGTTACAGCCTTATTCCAAAATGGATTACATTCAATATTTTCCTCAAAATTCTACAATCAATAACCCATAATGACAATGTGAAGGAGGTTTGTTTGAAATGTTTGCAAATGTATTAAAAATAAAAAAAAATCACATGTAGGTAAGTAATCACACCCTTTGCCATGACACTCAAAATTGAGCTTAGGTGTATCCTGTTTCCACTAAGATTTTTCTACAACTTGATTGGAGTCCACCTGTGGAAAGTTGATTGGACATGATTTGGAAAGGCGCACACCTGTCTATATAAGGTCCCGCAGTTAACAGTGCACAAACCAAGCCATGAAGTCCAAGGAATTGTCTGCAGAACTCTGAGACAGGATTGTATCGAGGCACAGATCTGGGGAAGGGTACAGAAAAATTTCTGCAGCATTCAAGGTCCCAATAAGCACAGTGGCCTCCATCATCTGTAAATGGAAGAAGTTTGGAACCGCCAGGACTCTTCCTAGAGCGAGCCGCCTGGCCAAACTGAGCAATCGGTAGAGAAGGGCCTTAGTCAGGGAGGTGACCAAGAACCAGCTGGCCAATCTGACAAAGCTCCAGCGTTTCTCTGTGGAGAGAGGAGAACCCTCCAGAAGAACTGCAGCACTCCACCAATCAAGCCTGTATGGTAGAGTGGCTAGATGGAACCCACTCTTTAGTAATAGGCATATGACAGCCTGCCTGGAGTTTACCAAAAGGCACCTGAAGGACTCTCAGACCATGAGAAACAAAATTCTCTGGTCTGATGAAACAAATATTGAACTCTTTGGCCTGAATGGCAAGGGCCATGTCTGGAGGAAACCAAGCACCGCTCATCACGTGGCCAATACCATCCTTATAGTGAAGCATGGTGGTGGCAGCATCATGCTGTAGGGATGTTTTTCATCATCAGGAACTGAGTGACTAGTCAGGATCGAGGGAAAGATAAATGCAGCAATGTACAGATAAATCCTTGATGAAAACTTGCTCCAGAGCACTCTGGACCTCAGACTGGGGCAAAGGTTCTAACAGGGCAATGACCCTAAGAACACAGCCAAGATAACAAAGGAGTGGCTACAGGACAACTCTATGAATGTCCCTGAGTGGCCCAGCCAGAGCCCAGACTTGAACCCGATTGAACATCTCTGGAGAGATCTGAAAATGGCTGTGGACCGACACTCCCCATCCAACCTGATGGAGCTTGAGAGGTCCTGCAAAGAAGAATGGGAGAAACTGCCCAAAAATAGTTGTGCCAAGCTTGTAGTATCATACTCAAAAAGGCTTGAGGCTGTAATTGGTGGCAAAGGTGATTCAACAAAGTATTGTGCAAAGGCTGTGAATATTTCTGTACATGGGATTTTTTTCATTTTTATTTTTAATAAATTTGCAAAGATTTCAAACAAACTTCTTTCACATTGTCATTATGAGGTATTGTTTGTAGAATTTTGAGGAAAATAATGAATTGCGTCCATTTTGGAATGAGGCTGTAACATAACAAAATGTGGAAAAAGTGAAGAGCAGTGAATACTTTCAGGATGCACTGTATGTATGTGGTGCAGTCATATTAACGTATCTAGCGCTACCCCTGAAGGAGCCGCTGTATTTAACTAGTTCCTTCCTGAACAGTGCAGAGGCTACCAGTCACACAAACAGTCCAGTCACTTCAGCTTGCTTAAAAAGTGTGGGGGGTGTCTTTTTTGATTTATTGCTTGCAGAACTTTAAAAGGAGAGGGATTGGGGTGGTATGAGATACTCCAGAAATGCTGACTTGCAACAAAGGACACACTTCACTAGTTGCAACTGCTTTGCAGGAGCGTACGTACAGGGGCCGCAGGGGTTGCCATTGCAACCCGGCCCCCTGCTCCACATGGGCCCCCTTTATGCCTGGATAGGATGGAGGCAGGATGTAGAAGAACCGATCCACTCATGCAGCTACTAAACCCTCCTCTCCCTCTCGCAGACATTTAGCGACTGCAGGAGGGAAATGGAAGGCATCGGCTCCTCCCCATGCCACTCCCGCCACCTCCCTATGGCTGTCCTTCTGCCCCATGGCTCCTGTGTCCTTCCCTGGCCCCCATTCACACCCCCCTCCCGCAGTGCTGCCGGGTTTCCCCTTACCACCTCCCACCAGCTGCTGTGGGGGATTTGTCAGGATAGAAAATGGGAAAGGAGCCAGTGCTGACTCTGTTTTCTTTTTTTAATTCATTCTCAGCTGGGGCATAGTAAAGTATGTTTTAAACGCCTCTTACGTTGGTAGTGATTGGGAAGAATGCTCTTCTTTCAGTGGTGGTGAGAATGAAGACAGCTAAAAAATTCATTGGTGTCATGATGCTGGCTCTGACAAGTAGCGTTGGCCCTGGAACTATATAGACACCATCAGATGAGTGACTTCACCACTCTCCCTGGTCACTAACACTGCTGATTTCAGTGACGGCTGCGATGGAGGAAGAAGCAGCGAGGGTACAGGTATGTTGAGTATAAAGGGGTCTGGTGGAGCTCTTTGCAGAGACAGTTACTTCACCCTGCATGGGCAGGGTGAGGGTGTCCATATAGGAGACAAAGTAATTACAATTCTCCCTTAACAGAAGCTCCAGGCAAAATGTTTCCCCTTGTTTGCGAAAAAGTTAAAAAATTCTGTCGGGTTTATTTTTTTGTACAAGTCGAATGCTCAAAAACTATTAAGGGATGAAAACAGATTAGGCTAGTGCTCTTTGCATATCATCTGCTTTCTTCCCTGCTACGTTAAATGAGCCAAAATCTATAAACTTTGTTTCATGACAATGCACAATCAAAACAACGAATGACTTTCCAAATTAGCTAACCTAATTCTATGATGGCCTTTTGTCATCTAGTGGATATTTAGGGGTTGATTTACTAAAGCTTGAAAGTGCAAAATTTGGTGCAGCTTCACACAGAAACCAATCAGCTTCAAGGTTTAATTGTCAAAGCTTGATTCAACAAGCTGAGGTTAGAAGCTGATTGGCTAGCATGCATAGCTGCACCGGTTTTTGTACTCTCCCACTTTAGTAAATCAACCCCTTAATGTCTGTATTTAAAGCAAATCAAACATAACTGGATTAGCTGATTCGCATAAAATAAATTGAAGAAGGCCCCGAATGAGTGGTGAAATGCTATCAAGAATAGGGAGCAACTTCACATCGATCTGTACTTTTCTCAATAAAATAGGTAAAAGTGAAATTACTACATAAACAAAAGGGCAATAAAACAAGAGTCCCTTGCAAATTAAAACATTAAATACATTAAAAACATGAAACACTTGTCTCTCTCACTCTCAGCTGATCTCAGCTGTATCAGGCTACATGCACACGGACAGTTTGACCAATGAGCGCTATATCTCAGAGGTCCGTGCATATGAGGCCTTAAAGAGAAAACTCAGCCTATAGAAATGTCACAATCCAACCCTTCTGACAGTATCGATTTCCTGGTCCCCTGTGGCAATCAATGGTTTATACCTCCATTCCCCTACTACTGTAAGGTAAAATCCAGAGATACCCTACTGACCATGCCCACTTTAGTCACACCCATAGAACTACACCCCCCCCATTTGTAGCCACACATACCCACATTCTTGACACCCCCTTCAATGGTAATGCTTAACCTGCCCTGAAACAACTGGTTACAAACTTTTGGAACAAGGGGCAGACAAATAAAACTTGGCTCTATTCTGCTATAGGTCAAGAGTGCGCAATGCTCACACTGCAGGGGTCAGGAGAGCGTAACACAGTGTACAAGGGTCATAGAATACAGGGGGCATGGCGCAGAGTGCAGGGGTCAGAAGTACATTACGCATGGAATACATGGGTCAGAAGTGTGTAGTAATGCGTGTAGGGGTCAGGGATACAGATGTGTAATGTACAGGCCTGTGTACACAGTAGAACCAAAAAATTCCCCCTTCTGCCAGTACAAATCCCCCCAATATAAATCTTCCCTCTCCAGTATAGACCCCTCCCCCAGTAGAGACCAAATAACCCCCAGTACAGACTCCAGATCCCTTCAGTACAGACCTTCCCCCTCAGTACAGACCTCTCCCCTTCCCAAGTACAGACCTTTCTTCCCCAGCAGAGACAAACACTCCCCAATTACAAAACTTTCCTCTTGGCCGGCTTTCTTTCAGATATTCCCCATCAGGTGCAAGGTAGGTTTTACCAGGACAATGTAGAGATTGGGAGGCGAGCGTCTGGGACTTATTAGGTGCAGTTTTCCCTCTATCCTCTTGAACAGTGGTCTCCAAACTGGGGCCCTTTGCTTGTTTTTATCTGGCCCTTGAGGCACTATTTTATTCACTGACACCAATGAAGGGCACAGTTTCTCCCAATGACACCAATGACGGGGCACAATTCCTCCCACTGACACTAATTATGGGGGAATGTTTACTCCCACTGATGCTGGAACATGTTATATTCCCAATGGCCACAGTGTGGCCCATCTAAAGTCTGAAGGACACTAAACTGGTCCTATGTTTAGAAAGTTTGGAGACCCCTGCTCTTGATAATGGTCTGGGGCGAGCCTCTGGAGACTGCTGAAGGGGATGGAGACAGTGACTGGTGTGCCAGCAGCTAGGGGCAACACTGGGAATGTCTGATTCTCAGGAGAAGACCCCTCAAAATAGAGACTGTTCCAACAAAACGGAGGCGGATGGTAACCATATATTACTATGTCCTGTGGGCAAGCAAGGGGAACTCAGAAAATTGACACTCCAGAAAGTGTCCAATTCTGTAGTTTCTCTTTACTACAGTTGTGATTGTGTGGGCAGGTGAGGTTAGTATTTGATGTCTTCTTTGCAGAGGACATTTTTTACACCCTATTTTATTGACGGAGTTGCCTTATAATAGAAAAGTTTTACCTTAAATTAGATAGACATTCCAAATGAGTCTACTTCCTTGTGAGCCACAGCATTACTACACCAATAAGCAGGGGCATGTATTTTATTGGTTAACCAATACTAGGAATAGAGGATAACAGAGACAAATTGCACACTTTCCAGATCAGCCCTCCAAAAAACTCAGTAACTTACGACAAAGAGAGCCATTTTGCAAACTTCACCATATTTTGGCCTTAATATGTGTGTTTCTTATCTGATGAGCTGTTATGTGTCTTTTGATGTGCTGAAGTGGTTATTTATTGGACCTGCAAATACTTCAGCGTCAAGTCCACAACACCAAGAATATTTTCATAGTTACACCATATCTTTCAACCATCAAACTGTATCATACATTATTTTCAGAAATTTAGAAATGCGCAGTGTGCATAAGCATGCACAGACCTACTGAAGATAATGTTATATACACCGATCAGCCATAACTTTATGACCACACACCTAATATTAAGTAGGCCCTCCTTTTGCCACCAAAGCAGCCCTGATCCATCGAGGTATGGTCACCACTAGACCTCTACTTGTATGCTGAGGTATCTGGCACCAAGCTGTCAGTAGCAGATATTTTAAGTCCTGTAAGTCGAGAGGTGGGGCCTACATGGATTTAAATTTTTTTTCCAGCAAATACCACAAATGCTCAATTGGATTGAGATCTGGAGAATTTGAAAGCCAAGTCAACATATTAAATTTGTTAATACATCAAAAAGAGATCCACATAGTGATCAGCAGCGCTCATTAAAAAGATAAGAAAGGAGTATAAGTAACCCCAAAGTCTATAAATAGATCATATATGAAAAAATCTTCCACAGGGCGATGAAGTCTTCACACAGCACCGCAAGTGACACCAGCACCTTCCCCCATCAGTGATAAACTCACCAAATGTCGATGCCTCACACTCGCGGGTTTGGCAG
>BLSH010086043.1:604292-618932 GCA_018402905.1 Glandirana rugosa
GACTTCATAAACGTCCAGGTTATTTATTGGTGAAGTCGTGTAGTTTTCTGTGTATTGTCGAGTAGTCTATTCTTTGTGTGTATAATTCCGGTTTTATACCACTTCAAACGTTTTACCGAGAGAAACAGCATTCAATGACTCAAAAAACCTCCCGACTAGACCTTTCACACGTTGAGTGGGTGGATTCTATAAGGGGCGGGGCTTATTAAAAGTAGGAGGGGTCAAAAGGGAAGGGCGGGGCCTGGCGCCCCCCCATCCAAAAACTTCACCAGCCGCCACTGCTAGGAATAGAGGATAACAGAGACAAATTGCACACTTTCCAGATCAGCCCTCCAAAAAACTCAGTAACTTACGACAAAGAGAGCCATTTTGCAAACTTCACCATATTTTGGCCTTAATATGTGTGTTTCTTATCTGATGAGCTGTTATGTGTCTTTTGATGTGCTGAAGTGGTTATTTATTGGACCTGCAAATACTTCAGCCTCAAGTCCACAACACCAAGAATATTTTCATAGTTACACCATATCTTTCAACCATCAAACTGTATCATACATTATTTTCAGAAATTTAGAAATGCGCAGTGTGCATAAGCATGCACAGACCTACTGAAGATAATGTTATATACACCGATCAGCCATAACTTTATGACCACACACCTAATATTAAGTAGGTCCTCCTTTTGCCACCAAAGCAGCCCTGATCCATCGAGGTATGGTCACCACTAGACCTCTACTTGTATGCTGAGGTATCTGGCACCAAGCTGTCAGTAGCAGATATTTTAAGTCCTGTAAGTCGAGAGGTGGGGCCTACATGGATTTAAATTTTTTTTCCAGCAAATACCACAAATGCTCAATTGGATTGAGATCTGGAGAATTTGAAAGCCAAGTCAACATATTAAATTTGTTAATACATCAAAAAGAGATCCACATAGTGATCAGCAGCGCTCATTAAAAAGATAAGAAAGGAGTATAAGTAACCCCAAAGTCTATAAATAGATCATATATGAAAAAATCTTCCACAGGGTGATGAAGTCTTCACACAGCACCGCAAGTGACACCAGCACCTTCCCCCATCAGTGATAAACTCACCAAATGTCGATGCCTCACACTCGCGGGTTTGGCAGCAAAGCAATATCCCATATAGGTTATATATCCTGGAGACGCCTCTCACTTGGTATAAACAGCTCTTGTGCACTGACATAAGGGGGAGATAAGAGAAGACTCTGTGGGTTGGAGTATGAATGATAATCCCAGCGCAGCAGCAGAGGACCTGGTTGGAGTATGAATGATGATCCCAGCGCAGGCAGAGTATGAATGATGATCAGCGCAGACATGGGGGTCACTTTAAACTTGTTGTTGTGTTTTTCTCAAACCATTCTTGAACCATTTTTGCAGTGTGGCAGGTTGCATTATCCTGCTGAAAGATGTCACTACCATCAAGAAATACCCTTTCCATGAAGGGGTGGTACATGGCAAAATAATTTCCACATGAATGGCAGAACGCAAGGTTTCCCAGTAAAACATTGCCTCTGTCGGCTTTCCTTCCTCCCATAATGCATCCTGGTGCCATCTCTTCCCCAATTAAGCAATGCACACATACCCAGCCGCCTACATGATGTAAGAGAAAACATGATTCATCAGACCAAGCTGCCTCCTGCCATTGCTCCGTGATTCAGTTCTGATGCTCGGGTGCCCCTTGTAGATGCTTTTGGTTGTCGACATGGGACAACATGTGGCTACACAGCCCCATACCCATTTTTTCTGCTTTCAATAAATCAACTTCAGGGACAACATGTTTATGTGCTGCCAAATATATCGCACTGACTTTCAGATGCCATTTTAGCAAGATAATCAGTGTTATTTATTTAACCCAGTGGTCATAAAGTTATGGCTGACCGGTGTATAAAGTTTATATGCATTAGAAATAACATATGGACTCGCTGAGTGAGCTGGCCACCATAGACAATAGTAGTCACCATAGCTTTTAAGTTCACACAGTGGGCATGAAGAACTATGTGACGTTACATCATTTGTTTCTAGAGAATTCATAAGGACGGTATTGAATCAATCCAGAACTGGATACCTCCAATGTGAACATTAGCTGCTACATATTTAAGCAGCTTAAATATGAAAACAAATGGTTTTTCAATGACTTATGCAGTTGAAATGTTCTTTAGTGGACAAATAAGGAACATTTCAGCATGATTCAACAGTTATTTTGTAATTAAACAATACAGCCCAAACCATAACCACCAATGCATTTTAGGTAAGAGGCCTAACTACATTTGGGGTAGTTAAAGTGGTAGTAAACCCTCCTATGGGTTTCAGCCAAGGAAGCTGACATCTTAGCCTCTGTTTAATCAGCATGTGCCATGATGCTACACAAGTGATCCATTATGACACCACCCATTGGATGGTTTGATAGTTTGGTTGAGAGCACAACCAAGGAGACAGCTAGCATTTCCGGCATACCGTGAATATTAACTCTTCTTTGACACTATCAAATGGATGGGTAGACTTCCGCTTTAAGTATTGTTGACAAGCCCCAAGCATGGTATGTACAGCATGGAGAGGAGATCACAGGCATCCCTTTGCCCCCTTAGTCCAGAAGGTCATGGTATCATATCTTCAGTGATACAGATATCAAAGCAAAAGCAAATTTTTTCAAGCTGTATTTAGTAGCGGGAGCTATAGCCCAGGATTTATTTGTGGATTTACCGTGTGTGTTGGATTGAAAGCATAACTGCACAGCACAGACCCATCTAAGATCTGGCTATGTAAACCGCTGTTTGAAGTTGAAATATAAAGAGCTGGGAAGGTCCTGAATGATTACTTAGAGGCTTGGAACATGTGCCCTCACAATATTGTGGCAGCTGTCTCTGTGCACTTAATGGATTTTGTGCTTGGTGCACATCATTCAAGAGACAATGTGAATATGGTAAGCTGAGCTATTCTTACAGGCCGCTGTACATAAGCTGAGAAGGGGAAACTCGCCACTTGATAAATGTCTGTGTCATTTCGTTCTGTTATACTTGGCTTGAGTTAACGCCAGGCAGCGGATGTCCCTAGCAAGCCTGCAGACAATAATGGCACACTGGCCTGATGTACTTGTTTGGTTTGCCATTAATCTTACCTCGATGATGTACAGGACCACATTCTTGTAGAAACAGTAGAGGATGCATTTGGTCACACGATTGTAGCTCCAGGCTCCATGGACTAAAAGAAGTTTCTCCAAGTAAGAAAACTAAAAAGAAGAAAAAAGAAAAAAAAAACTTCAGAGGAAACCTGATGCGAAACTCTAATAACAAGTCTATGGCACGCACTGCTTTTGACTTGGGGGTACAGGAAAAGGATGATTTAATGTTCACACATTATATTTCCTAATGTTTTATAATGTAAAAAATGGAACTGTCTGTCACATCTTTATTTATTGTAAATGAAATTAATTTACAGTAAGGAAGTAATATGAAGTAATAGAGAAGAAATGCCAAAATCAACACTAGCTCTATGTCCATATGGTTACTAGAAATGACATCTTCCCCCACATTATATAGGGGTGCAGATTCTAGGGGCCTAAAGCCAAAGAGAGGACCCTGCCAAATGTTGGCTATACAGGGTGCTCTTAAGATACATTTCTCACATAACTCTATATGAAAGGAACCATAGGGACTAATAAGACAATTACACATTTTATATCTATATGTTTATGGTGTTATTTGTTATAATATACCATTTTAGTGCAATGCCAAAAATAAAAATGACGTGGAACATTAATTCATATGTAAGAGAAAAGGGAAGAAATGCTTATTTTTTTAACGCCAGCTATAGAAAATGTGTGTTTAAATCCCTCCCCATTCCATTCAAGCACCATAGCAGTTCAACAAAATGTAGACAAAAATCTGCCAAAGACTGTTCTGCTCCTCTGCACCACCTGAATCAACATCCCGTCACCCCCCAACCAGTCAGCAGTAAGCCCTTTCCTACTGCTATCGAGGCCATTACTGCTACTATAGATATTAGGGAGCATTGCTTAAGTGCACATTCTCAATCTGTGCTCTTTCCCCAATGCCACAGGTAGCAGGGAAGTGCTAAACCCACATATATTTTAATTCTATTTGAGAAGGAACTTGATGACAGGAGCATAGTGGAAATCTATGGCAGCAGTAAAGAAATCTGAGCAAAGAGAAGACGCAAAGGAGAGAGAAGGCACAGGATCAGAACTAATAAACCAGAATGAACTGCATTGCCAGCTGAAGGTAAATGGCTCTAGCTGCAGTTTGGGGAACCAGAGTGCCTAGCCTTCACCTGAGCTGCTGATGGTACAGATGGACTTGTGCGGCCTAGCTTTACGACATACATAGAAAGGCAGAAAAACACAGATTACCAGTATACAGGCAGACAGAAACAGACAGAATTGTAACCAGAACATATATACACAGATAGGTTCAGATGACAAAACCAATATAGACAAAAAGGAATAGATGTCTTAACCAATACGGGTCAGATCAAAACCCGAAGTCAAGGCCCATACAGGTCAGTTCAGGATATAAAGACAGAACGGCCTAGCCCAACTGCAGGAGCAGACAGAGACTGAAGTACAAGAGTCAGAGGAGACTAATTTGGACAAATACACAAAAACACATACAATGAGGTTGATTTACTAAACCTGGAGCGTGCAAAATCTGGTGCAGCTGTGCATGGGAGCCAATCAGCTTCTAATCTCAGCTTGTTTAATTAAGCTTTGACAATAAACCCTGGAAGCTGATTGGCTTTTATGCAGAGCTGCACCAGATTTTGCACTCTCCAGCTTTAGTAAATCTACCCCAGTATCTCACAAAGGTGAGTACACCCCTCACATTTTTGTAAATATTTTATTATATCTTTTCACGTGACAACACTGAAGAAATGACACTTTGCTACAATGTAAAGTAGTACAGCTTGTATAACTGTAATTTTGCTATCCCCTTTAAAATAACTCAACACACAGCCATTAATATCTAAACTGCTGGCAACAAAAGTGAGTACATCCCTAAGTGAAAATGTCCAAATTGGGCCCAAAGTGTCAATATTTTTATGGCCACCATTATTTTCCAGCAATGCCTTAACCCTCTTGGGCATGGAGTTCACCAGAGCTTTACAGGTTGCCACAGGAGTCCTCTTTCACTCCTCCATGACGACATGACGAAGTTGGTGGATGCTAGAGACCTTGCGCTCCTCCACCTTCCATTTGAGGATGCCCCACAGATGCTCAGTAGGGTTTAGGTCTAGAGACATGCTTGGCCAGTCCATCACCTTTACCCTCAGCTTCTTTAGCAAGGCAGTGGTTGTCTTTGAGGTGTGTTTGGGGTCGTTATCATGTTGGAATACTTCCCTGCGGCCCAGTCTCCGAAGGGAGGGGATCATGCTCTGCTTCAGCATGTCACAGTACATGTTGGCATTCATGGTTCCCTCGATGAACTGTAGCTCCCCAGTACCGGCAGCACTCATGCAGCCCCAGACCATGACACCTCCACCACCATGCTTGACTGTAGGGAAGACACACTTCTCTTTGTACTCCTCACCTGGTTGCCGCCACACACGCTTGACACCATCTGAACCAAATAAATAAAACCAAATAAACCTTGGTCTCATCAGACCACAGGACATGGTTCCAGTAATCCATGTCCTTAGTCTGCTTGTCTTCAGCAAACTGTTTGTGGGCTTTCTTGTGCATCATCTTTAGAAGAGGCTTACTTCTGGGACGACTGCCATGCAGACCAATTTGATGCAGTGTGTGGCGTATGGTCTGAGCACTGACAGGCTGACCCCCCACTCCTTCAACCTCTGCAGCAATGCAGGAAGCACTCATACGCGTATTTCCCAAAGACAACCTCTGGATATGACGCTGAGTGCATGCACTCAACTTCTTTGGTCGACCATGGTGAGGCTTGTTCTGAGTGGAACCTGTCCTGTTAAACTGTGGTGCCATGCTGAACTTCCAGTGACCAGTATGAGTGAGTGAGACTGATAACACCAAATTTAACACACCTGCTCTCCATTCACACCTGAGACCTTGTAACACTAACGAGTCACCTGACACCGGGAAGGGAAAATGGCTAATTGGGCCCAATTTGACCATTTTCCCTTAGGGGTGTACTCACTTTTGTTGCCAGCAGTTTAGACATTAAAGCATTTGTTAAGCTAAAAAAAAATAATAAAGATCCTGTTCCTATAAAGCATGTTATACAGCACAGCGCTTGTGCTATGTCATTTGGCCCCCTGTATCACCTACAATATCTGGCTGATCCTGACAGTTTCTACCCTCCTTTCTCTGCGCTGACTCCGAAATATCATGACTGCCAAGCTGGGACATCAGAGTCAGTGTGTGTCTCCATCATCCACAGCCGAGTTGTTCAGTTTGTTTGCTGTGATTTGCTGTGATTGACCCAGTCTATACCATGTGATCACACTGGCCAATCACAGCTAGCAACACTATTATATACAATGGATGGCTTGAATGGAAGCCATCCATTGTTTGCAACTGTTATGTGACCTGCTGCGATTGGTAACAGTGGTCACATGGTACCAGCAGCGGGCCGGTACAGTGATCAGTCATCAGCTATGTCTGGTGGATGCAGCTGGTGACAGATTGCGCCACTGCACGGCACCACGACACCGCACGGGGCATGATCCGGGAGGATGTCATATGACGTGCACCCAGATCAACGTGGGGTTCCTGCTGGCGTCATCTTGCCATTGGTTGGATGGGGACTGGTTAAGCATTGGCAATAAAGCCCTGAAAGCTGATTGGTTTCTATGCAGAACTGCACCAGATTTTGCACTCTTCAGTTTTAGTAAATAACCCTCTAAGTGTTTTAATAATGCTCAAACTATCCCCACATGGCATGGATTTCACAATGAACCGACAAGTTTAACCCACAACCTTGGTATCACAATAGTGAAACACCTAATGGCTGAACTATAATATAAGATACTACTACAGGCACAGCCCCTTCTATGCTTTTCCACATCCTACAGAAAGCCCACTGGTCTTTCCAAAACTGCCGTGGCTAAGAATATTTCTTATTGAGAGTAAGCTCTTTAAAAAAAAAAAAAAATGGATGTCTAAGTTATATTCACATTACAGAAGACAGCCCTCTACCCAAAAGCATGCATAAAGCTCACATGGGCTACTGCATTCTAATGGAGGGGGAGCTCAGTCCAGCTTAAATGGGCATTCCACCTCACTGACACAACCATTGTATAGCTACATTATTGGCAGGGTCAGAATATGAGACATGAACAGTAAGCTCTTTAATGCTATTTGGAAGGTGCTAACCCAGGGCAGATAGCAGAGAATTTATAACACACACATTGCTTTGTTAAGGAGCACATGGCAGTTCATCTGGAAAGAATGCATAGGCTATTTCAAATGTACTGTGACCAGGACCTAAAGTGTGATATATAAATCATTAGACTTGGAATGAATAGGATTCCTTCCAAGCATAGGAATGATGAATAGCTTTATAAATGACTTATAGGGATGCCTACTGAGATTTTTAATGATCTCTTATTGATATCACTACAATCTGGGGGAAAAGTATAGGCAATGTTTTCTAACTAATCAGTCAGTCTCCTGTGTCCTGCATGTCGGTTTTCAAGTTGCTCTATATAAAACATTTTTTGTTATAGTATTTTATACTGAATCATGGCCTTATTTTATATTTATTTTCGGCCGTGTTGGTGCTTTTCTTCATGGCACTATTGCACCTGTTTGACTTCTCACCTGCTTTTAATGTTTGCTGCTATTACTGCATATGCTGTTGCGATCATTACAGTTTTGGATACATTCTTTGACCATGAATATGTATGATGTTTCTGTATATTAGATTTATATTGTAATCATGTTACTGTGAATTATCATCCACTTACCCGTGACTCGTGTTTCCATCATGTACATGCATTTTTTGTCCCTGTTATTATCAATTTACTAGATATTAAAATGGCACAAACCTTTTTTGAGTTTTAGGTGTGCTTCTTCATTAATGTTAAAATTATGGTAATCTTAAACATTATATATCCACAGTAAGAGAGCACCCTCTACTGGCATATGATTTTGTATAAAACCGATGGCGCGCAAACCCAGCAAAATATACTTATGCATAAAAGGGCGTATCAGTGATTAGTAGAGTTTGGAAAGCTACTTTCTAACTCCTTTCTGTGGCTTAAAGTGAAGCTCCACCCAAAAGGGGAAGTTCCGCTCGTTCGCTTCCGCCCCCTCCGCTGCCACATCTGGCACCTTTCGGGTGTGGGTATACCTGTTTCCCCTGGAAGTTTGGCCCCTCTCCTCTTTTCCCCACCGCCGGGCCATTCACAAAGTGCAGCGTGCTTCACACAGGCGCAGCAGGGAGCGGGCTGTGAAGCCTTAACGCTTCACTGCCGGTTTCCCTTACAAAGAATGGCTGTGGCAGCACCCGAGAGCCAATTGAAGAATTGGTTAGAGTGCCGACATCGCGGGATCCCTGGACAGGTAAGTGTCCAATATTAAAAGTCAGCAGCTACAGTATTTGTCGCTGCTGACTTTAATTTTTTGGTGGGGGAGCCTGGAGCTCCTCTTTAAAGAAGCCTTCTGTCAGGCTCATTCAAAACAGATGCAACTGAAAAAGCATTCAGCCTAGGTTCACTTTGGAGCGATTTATCATGTGACTTGAGAGATCAAATGGTGGCAGCAATGGCGCTGTTCCAATCGGTGCAACACTGATTTTTGAGTCGCACCGATTTGCAAAAGTAGTTCCTGCACTACTTTTGGCCATTTCAGGTGCAATTTCAATAGACATCTGTGCATGAAGCCACACAGATGTCTATCAAGTAGCACCTGAAATCGCGCTGACCTTGCTACTTTGAAATCGCGTTACTTCAAGTGAGAGTTAAACATTACAGATGTAATGTGATGTGTTTTTGAAGGTCTTCTCTCAGCTGTGTTTAATGGGAAGCTAAAAGTTAATACAATATGTTATAAAAAAAGTTAATACAACCTAACTGTAGCACCGAGGATTCTATCTACAACAACAGTTCCAAAAAAGTTGGGATACTGTGAAAAATCTACATAAAAACAGAATGCAATGATTTGCAAATCTCATAAACCCATATTTTATTCACAATAGAATGTAGTTTTGAAATTGATGGTAGCAACATGTCTCAAAAAAATTTGGGACAGGGTCATATTTACTATGGTGTTCTTTTAACAACACTCTGTAAATGTCTGGGAACTGAGGAAACCAGTTGCTTTGAGAGAGGAATGTTGTCCCATTCTTGCCTGATATAGGATTCTAACTGTTCAACAGCCCTGGGTCATCTTCGTCATATTTTTGTTTCACGATGCGCCAAATATTTTCAGTTGGAGAAAGGCCTGGACTGCAGGCAGCCCAGTTAAGCACCCAGACTCTTCTACTATAAAGCCATGCTGTCGTCACAGATGCAGTATGCAGTACAGTATTGTCCTGCTAAAATATGCAGGACTTTCCCTGAAAAAGACATTGTCTAGATGGGAGCATATGCTGCTCTAAAACCTGGATAACTTTCAGCATTGATGGTGCCTTTCCAGATGGGCAAGCTGCCCATTCCATACACACTAATGCACCCCCATACCATTAGAGATGCAGGCTTTTGAACTGAGCGCTGATCTGATGTCAAATGTCAAAGAATGTCAAATTTTGATTTGTCTGACCACAGAACAGTTTCCCACTTTGCAACAGACCATTTTAATTAGGCTTTGACCCGCAGAAGATGACAGCGTTTCTGGATCATGTTCAGATATTGCTTCTTCTTTGTATTATAGAGCTTTACCTTCCATTTTTGGATGGCACGGCAAACTGTTCACAGTGATTTTTGTAAGTATTCCTAAGCCCATGCAGTGATGTCTATCGCAGAATCATGCCTGTTTTTAATGCAGTGCCATCTGAGGGCCTCTCCGGAGTCTCAGAACCTTTTGATGATATTGTGTAATGTACACATGATGATATACTTAAAGTCCTGTCAATTTTATGTTGAGAAACATTATTCTGAAATTGTTCAACAATTTTTAGAAGCAGCTTTTCACAGATTGGTGAACCTCTGCCTATTTTACTTTAGAGACACTCTGACTCTCTAAGATGCTCGTTTTATACCCAATCATGTTGTTGACCTGTTACCAATTAACCTAATTAATTGCAAAATGTTCCAACTCTTCCTTGTTAGTACCACTCAGCTTTTTATAGCCCTGTCCCAACTTTTTTTTAAGACATGTTGCTGCCATTAATTTCAAAATTGCCTTTTTTTTCTTAAAGCGGTACATTTTCTCAGTTTAACCCTTTCGCTGCCAGTCACCATGCTCCACTTTAAGACCCATTTCACACTGGGTCGTTTTTCAGACGCTGCAGTGCTAAAAAATAGCGCCTGTACAGCGCCTGAAAAACTCCCCCCCCCCCATTCTCCCCAGTGTGAAAGCCCGAGTGCTTTCACACTGGGGCGATGCGCTTGCAGGACGAGAAAAAAAGTCCTGCAAACAGCCTCCTTGGGGCGATGTGCTGAGCGGTGTATACACCACTCCTCCACCGCCCCCTCCATTGTAATCAATGGGCGCCACTTCCAAAGTAGCTGTACGCCACCTGGGAGGCACCAAACGGTGGCACTTTTAACCCCTTGTTAACCCTTCCTTGCACAGCGGTGCCATATCGCCACTCTAATAGCGGTAAAGCGCCGCTAACACTATTGGCGCTTTACCGCTACCGCCTCCTGCCCCAGTGTGAAAGTAGCCTCAAATGCAGGTGGCCAGAACATTTTTGCAATTTTTACATTTTTTTTTTATTCTTCACTTACAGCTTTCAAAGTTTGCAAAAGACCCCCCAAACCACCTCAAATACATTTTTTAAAAGCACATGACCTTTACAATGAAAAAAAAATGTGCTACTGATTTTTTAGGCCCTGCAATAGTTGCACGAGTTTGTCAAATGGCTATTTTCACTAAAAATACACTAAAAGCATTATGAGCAGACACAAACACAGCATAACTTACAAAATGCCTGCTAAATTCCTACTAAGGCCTCATTGCCATGGGGCATACTAAAGTGTGGAGGGCGTGTTTACTCCCATGGTTATGCGCAGGTGGAACCCCTTGCAGGCAGTCCCATTCATTTCAATTGGGATGCAGCGGCTGCATGGGCAAAACCACTGTTCCCAATCTGACATCCATGTGGATGTGGGTGTGTGTCCCTGAATGCAGACAGTGTGAGCTCAGGAACATGCACCTGGACCCACAAGAATGTCAAACTGGGAGCAGCAGCTGTGTTCGTGCAATTGCTACATCCCAATTCACATTAATGGGACTGCATGCACAGGGATGCACAGAACACCTGTGCATCCCAGTGTGGATAAAACACAGACTCGCAGGGAAGTATGCTGTAGTATGCCTTGTGAGAATGAGGCATTATTATGTTTTTTTATCTTTGTGTACTTTTTTGGGGAGTGGGCTTTGGTGAGATACCAGGGGTCTCTTTTTGAGACTGAGAAAGGACCTAAAGAGATAGAGTCCTCAGTCTCTTTCACTACTGCAGTGACTATGAGCTTTTAGGAAAACTGTTCAGTAGACTTTCAGAGTCTGCTGAACAGTTTTTATATGAGCTCATGGTCACTTAAGTGACCATGAGCTTATAGCAGAAGAAGCAAATGTCCATATGGCGTATGGACCTGGCCAGCTGGAAGTGGATTGGTAGGTCTATATGCCACACAGTCCTAACAGCGAAAGAGTTAAACATTTGATGTGTTTTTAATTTTCTATTTTGAATAAAATAAGGCTTTATGAGACTTGCAAATCATTGCAATCTGTTTTTATCTAGATTTTAGACAACTTTTTTAGAAGTGGGGTTGCAAATGCATCTGGTGAGAACAGTCCTTGTTAAAACGACCTGGTGTGTCTTGAAAATACAACAAACAACATGTAAACCCACTTGAAGTGAACACACTCTTCCATCTATACATTCCCATCCATCTCTATTTAGTTACGGTTGTTGAGTGTGCCACAGTAAGGCTACTTTCACACTGAAGCGGCAGCTGCAGTTGCGGTAAAACCCCAGTTTTAGCGGAGTTTTACCAGCGATATGGCTCCGCTATGCGGGCGGGAGCACCGGGCTTCTAACCCCCCACAAGGGATTAAAAAGGGGTTAAAAGTGCCGGCGCTCAGCGCTACCGAGGCGGCGTGCAGCCGATTCGGAAGCGCTTGCCATTCATTTCAATGGCAAGGGCAGTAGAGGAGCGGTATATTACCGCTCCCCTCACCGCCCCAAAGATGCTGCTTGCAGGACTTTTTGTAACGTCCCGCAAGCGCACCGCCCCAGTGTGAAAGCACTCAGGGCTTTCACATTGGGGTGGATTGGGGGGATTTTTGAGGCACTTTACAGACACTATTTTTAGCTAAAACTCCTCAGTATGAAAGGAGCCTAAAGCCATGGAGAGAAAGAAAACTTATATTGAGAGAAATACATACTGTAGATTGCCATTCCTGACCCCCTTTTTAAAAAAAATTGTTGCCTAACTAACTAACTAACTAACTAACTAACTGTCTCTTGTCTCCAAAATACTCAAGCCACTGGATCCATATGAGTCAGACAAGTAGCATTTTCAGAAAAAAAAAGCACCCACAGATGCCCACACATTTTAATTTCTGCACATGCACTTTATACCTTTATGTGAAGATAATAGGGATTTATTGAGACTAGGTAATAATGCCCCCCTGCTTTAGTTTTAAAAATTAGACTCACTAGTTTAGTAATGATATGGTGTAAATATACAGTATAAAGACCTCACTCCTCATCTTTGAACTTATGGACCTATAAATCTTTCTTGGAAACCATTCGGAAGCACATATATAATATTTGGAATGGATGTTTAGACACAAGTGTGCTACGTGGCGCCTCTCCCCTACTGCTGCTAGCTATACATTTGCTTAAAGGAAATGCTACACTTTATAAAATATTTCTGGATGCTGTAAAGTACACTGGGGCATCCAAGGTGCTGGCTTTGGGTTTTGGTGGCGGCAAAGATGATATCCCCTATGAATTTGCTAGATTCAGAGGCTGCCTCTTGATACATGTAGCTGATACCTCTGTCAACAGTCTACAACAGCTGTTCAGGGAGCCTCTGACCTGAGCTATAGCGTAATCGGAGTTGTTGGTTGCCTGCATGCCCTCGTTCCCGCTGATCCCCACTCCAACGTGTGCGGTCTGGATCATTCCAACATCGTTGGCACCGTCTCCAATGGCCAGGGTGATGGCATTGACATGTTTCTTTACCATGTCTACAATTTCAGATTTCTGCAGTGGAGATACTCTGAAAAGCAGAAGTAAAAAAGAAAATGTCAGAGAGCTACTGTGAAGTTACAAATTATGCTGGTCTTTTTGACGTGACAGCTGTAAACCAGATTTAGACCAAACCAAACTGCTCTACTTGGAAAGTGACCTTCTGTAGTTCTAAACTTAATATGTATTGCAGATGTCAAACAATATGTTTAAACAACTATGATATAAAATGACTGCTTTCCACGAGGGTTTCCCTAGCTAACATTCTATTTTCTGCTTTACTGCTTTTTTCAGCAATCTTATACTAAACAGAACAGAGCTGAACACAATTAAGCTTTTCAGGCTTCTTTGACTTGCTAAGGCAGCCTATACATTAATCTTTTTTTTCGTTCAACCCACCGGCTGAACGAAACAAAAAAAAACGATTCCCCCATACACACACTTGAGATAGAGGAGGGAATTACTCCCACTGTGCTATTGTATTCTGATGGGGAGGGAGGCTCAATGATCAGTGTTGCGGGCTATAGCCACACTGATCGATCAGGAAAAAACAGACAGGTTGGTTGCGCAGGAGTTGATCGATACAACCAGGGTGCCCATACAAGCATTGAAATTTGGCCGGTTCCCGCTGAACTGGGAAAATTTTGATCCATGTATGGCCGCTTAAGAGTCTTAGTTCACTAATAGCTGGATAGATGCACTTTGACCATGCCTTTGATTCAGCAGTATACCGTATGTATATTCTCAGCAATTAACATGACTGTTTTGGAATCTGCAGGCAAGGAAGGTCTACAGTAGAACTTCAGCTACTACTGTCACTTAAATGTATATTTTTAGCCTATTTAGGTTTATTATGCAATATATATTGGTAAACATTATTAAATATCCAGGTCATGGTATACCTAGCAGTAGTTAGTTACATGCCGCTGGACTTGTTTTGTACTGTACAAAACCCCTTTAATAATACAGAACAGGTCTAGTTGAAAGTGCCTAACTACTACTAGATATGATGCAATAGACCAGTAGGGGTCAACTTTCTTGATATAGCGGGCCTCAAGTGCAGCCCCTGACATAACCAAAGGGCCATGCATACTATTTAGTAAATGTAATGAATCAAAAAGCTGTCAGAGGTGGCAGACATACAACTGGAGATGATCAGAGATTATGGAAACTACAAGACATGGTCAAAGGGTCAAAGACTACAAATATGCTATAGGTGTTGGAGAATGGGGACATGCTTCGGAAAACATAGTTAGGAGCCACATTACATGAGACTCTGCTATTACACAGCAATAAAGATACACAGACTACTGTCTGCAATGACACCCCCC
>BLSH010086043.1:637366-652450 GCA_018402905.1 Glandirana rugosa
TACCCCCCCCCCCCCCCCCATTACATTTTCTGCTAATTCCTTTTATTTTTTTACCATTATTCAATTTTTTTTTTTAGTTTTCATTAATTTCGCTTTATATTTTTCATTGTCGTATTTATAAAAAATACACATTTTGGAGTCATTTTAACCACTTGCCGACCACGCTATAGCCGTATGACAGTGACAATGCGGTCATCCAGTTCTGGGAGGGCGTCTATTGATGTCCTCCCAGAACCCCACCCCCTGCCCACCCTCAGGGTGCGCATTGGGTGTGCTCTGTGATCGCTGTGTACTTTGGAGATAAAGGGCCAATCACAGCTCATCACGTAAACAAATGCCGGTTATCTGCATTTCCTTTCCTCAGCACTGTTCTGTGACAAGAGGACATTTACTGTACACTGAAATTCAGGGCACTAATCACCAGTGCCCTAATTATCAGGGCAGCCCCATCAGTGCCAATCAGTGTCCATCAGTACATCATATCAGTGCCCATTAGTGCAGCTGATCAGTGCTGCTGCATCAGTGCCCATCAGTGTAGCTTATCAGTGCCCATCAGTGTCCCTCATCAGTGCAGCCTCATCTGTGCCTATCAGTGCAGCCACATCGGTGAAGAAGAAAAATTACTTATTTGCAAAATTATACAACAGAAACAAAGAAATCTTTTCTTTAAAAAAAATTAAGTCTTTTTTCGTTTGTTTAGCAAATAATAAAAAACCCACTGGTGATTAAATACCACCAAAAGAAAGCTCTATCTGTCTCAAAAAAATGATAAAAATTTCAGATGGGTACAGTGTTGCATGACCGCGCAATTGTTGACAGCACTGAAAGCTGAAAACTGGCCTGGGCAGGCAGAGGATGAAAGTGCCCAGTGGGCAATTGGTCAGGACAAACATTTGTTTGTTTTGTAAAAAAAAAAACGTATCAAAAGGGATACGGATGTAAATTTTTTCATCTGTTTTCATGTCCACTGACATCCATTTTTTACAAAAAAAAGCGACTGAACTGAACTTCAAACACTGTATACAGCTGGCTGCTAAGGAGGGGTACCCGATACCCAGGGCTTGACAAATTTGCCTTGAATCTAGGAGCCGGCTAAAAAAGTTAGGAGCCAGTTTTTTATAGCATAGTGTGGGGTTGTCAGCGCCAGGGGTAAGACAAGTAATTTGCGCCCCTAACCCTAACTTACTCACAGCAGAGCAGCCAGTCAATAACTCCACCATTACATCAGGGTTATAGGTTGGCCAGAAAGAGTGACACTAAAAAATCTGTTATGGGGGAAACTCCTTATTATGCCGAATGCATCGTGACTGCGGCATGTAAAACACCCTCATCTGCTGCCTAATGGAGCTTAAGGGTGGCAAAAACATCTCTACTGCACATTATTACCACCCGACTTGCACATCTAAACAAAGCCTTAGTGACAGTGTAAATAAAATATAAAAAAAAGTTGAAAAGTATTCCAGCGCTGCTGATCTTCTGCTGCCTCTTTGCAGCCACTTCATGCCTACATGCGTGTCCCCCACAGTGACTTTTCATTGCTCTGGTGGGTTTCCAGTCACCATGAAATACTGGAGCCCAGCTGCACATAGAGTGGTAATTGTTGATGGTACACAGGGCTTTATCACAATTTTGTTGCTTAGAATAAAGGTCACGTTTCTTGCGGTGTGAACTCATCTTTCATATTATACAAAAAAATAATGGGCTAACTTTACTGTTTATTTTTTTTTTTTATTCATTAAAAGTGTATTTGTTTCCAAACAATTGCGCTTGAAAGACCGCTGCGCAAATACCATGTGACATAAAATATTGCAGCAACCGCCATTTTATTCTCTAGGGTCTCTGCTAAAAAATAATATGTAATGTTTGGGGGTTCCAAGTCATTTTCTAGCAGAAAACACTGGATATTTAATTGTAAGGCACTAATGTGAGAAAGGGTTTAGTCTTTAAATGGTTAAACTTTCCTGATAGCCCGGAGATCATTGCTTTGAAAGAACCATAAGATACATTGTTGTGTTTATTCTTCTAACTCTCAACAAACATTCCAGGCAGCCTGTTTGTTACTTTTCTTCATTCTAAGTAGAAACAAATATCCCGGGCAGGGCCAAGTTTAACAGCTGTTAGATGAAGCAGAGAACTCTCAGCTCTCGCTGAATCTGACAAGCTGTTTTAACATGGGGAGAGAAGGAACGGCAGTCACTCGCCAGGACGCGATTTCTGGTCGCCATGGCGACCTGGCGCCTGGGGTTTGTCGAGGCCTGCCGATACCCATTCACATGGGGGCGAGCTGGGATCTGGGGGCCCCCTTGTTGAAGGGGGGTTCCAGATTCCGATAAGCCCCCGGCCCGCAGACCCCGACAACCACAGCCAAGGGTTGTCGGGAAGAGGCCCTTGTTCCCTCCCTTTCCTGACCTGCCAGGTTGCATGCTCGGATAAGGGTCTGGTATGGATTTTGGAGGGGACCCCACGCCATTTTTTTTAAAGTTGGCAAGGGGGGTCCCCTTTAAATCCATACTAGACCCAAAGGGCCTGATATGGTCCTGGGGGATCCCACGCCGTTTTTTTATTTTCGCAATTTTTTTTGCTGACAATTTTTTTTTACATTCAGCCGTCAGCGGGGAACCCTGCTGACAGCTGATGACTCATTGGTTGTTAAGGACGCAGCGGCCAGCTTCCCGGCCCCCTCCTTAGCAACCAGCGATATACAGTGTGTTTAAAGAGGGGGGAAAAAAGGGTTTAAAAACGGATGTCAGCATATCGGATGTAAGCTGATGTCGTCCACTAACATCCGTTTTGCTTCCTTTCAGTTTTTTAAATGCTAGAAAAATAGGGTTTTCTAATTTTTTTTCTTTTCATTATAACAAATCGATTTGTTTAACTGTTTAATTGATTTGTTTATGAATAAGTCTATATTTATGTATGTATACTGTATATATTGGTGATAACAATTCGTAATTCGTAAAGTCTTTTGACTCACTCTGTTTGATTTACTCCTTGCCAGTTATTCAGCTCCCCAACACAAAAGGAATCAAATTTACGACTCATGGCAAATCCATTTGTTATTTTCGCTATAATTCCTTTCGTATTGGTTGAAATTCGTTATCTTTTTCTTCGGAGATTCAGATGAATCCAAATGTCCGAAAAATGTAAAAGTCGGCTAAATTTCGATTGATTGCGAAATGAATTGCACATGCCTAATAGGTATGAGAGATAGAGTGGTTTATGGTAAGTCAGGACAGTTTCACGGCATAAATAAATAGTCTCACACATGCTGTATGTCCATGCAAAATGAAATGAATGCAAAACCGAAATTGAATTTGAAGCAAGATCATGCCTGTTGTAGGGGCAGATGGAAACAATGTAGAAATGACTTTTACTGTTTAAAGTAATAAAGTCTTACTCTAAAAATGGGACAATTTTGGACGAGAACCATATTGGTTTGTTGGAAAACACCTCTCTAATTCCTGTATTTGTACGCCAGGTATAAAATTTAATGAATCACTAGCAATAACACAGTTGATTTTCCTCTTCTGTTACCTAAAAAAAAAAAAAAAGATAAGTACTATAAAGTGCATGCACCTTGTGGCGCCTGGATCTACCTGCAGCAATCTGTAGACCCACTGCTACCACTGAATCCAAGGGATTTCCTATTAAAAAACTCTGCCCTGCTACCGAGTACTTATTCCTAAAGGCCTATCACTATGACAGGCTGCCTTATTGTTCAGTGACAAATTCACTTTAAAAGGAATGTATAATTTGTATTCATACCAATACTTTTTCAATGGCTTACACTCTATTCCTTAGGGTTTTTTTGTTTTCAACATTTGCTGTATGAGTACCTAATGAAACCCTCCTATACATTCAAATACATCTAATCTGATTAAGCAACACAATATATACGTTGTCTGTTTATGGCAGTGCTCAATGTCTGGGGTATTTTGGATGTAATCATCCGCTTTTGATCATCCATGATCCCCTGTGAGCTCCTGAGTCAGCCTTCTGTCTGTGACTCCCGAGGCGAATTATGGTTTTTCTGATTTTACTTGGTCTATTACGTAAGGCATATTTGCAGAAATTGTTGCTTAATTTCATATTTTTGAATTTATGTGAAATGATATATCTGGCATTACTCTCTGATGTGTGTTTCTTCTATTCAGGCTTATTACCACCATGCTGCCCCCTGAGGAAGACTATTAACTAGTCGAAACGTGTTGTGCATTTTGGTGGCTATATATAGTAATGTTTTAAGTTTTTTTTTCCAGGAGTCAGACTATTAGACCAGGTCTTTTAATTTTACATTTGTATGTGATTCTGCTTGTATGTCAAATAAAACTTTTTTCTATTTTTTTATATATAAACAAGAACTTGGTTGTTTTTTTTTTTAATTTACTGCTGCAACAAAATCCCATGGGAGCTACCTTTTCTTTGTTCATGCTAAACTTTGTTCATGCTAAACCGGTCTTCAACAGTTGAAGACAGTTAATATATTAACCATTGAGATCTCCCTCTAGTGACCAATTTACACAGCTCTATATTAAATAAAGAAATACAAATATGGAATATAGAGTATTAGAAATACAAAAAATCTTTAAAAAAATACTTTAAACACTACAATAATAACTTAAATATGTATTCACTGATAATATGTTATACTATTCCTTTAAAAGCAATAAGCAACTAAGATCTTTTATGCAGAATTATAAAGGATTAGACGTTTGCCCTACTGTCATTGCTGGTAAATGCTCTGCACTTGTTAATGTTAGGCAGGTATCACCTTGCTCATGGCTCTCAGGGAGGCATTTGCCAGCCTCTGGCCCTTCTATCTCTCCCTTAGCATGCAAGACAAAATGGAAATGTCTAAGAACTAGTACTAAATGTGATATTGGGTCATTTTACTAATGACTGTAGCAGTTTCACTCTTCCACATTTCAGCACCACAATCTCATAATAAGCCATGAATTTCTGACATTCATTAAATGCAGCTAGACAAACTTCTGACACAGATTGATCTCTTTGGAGATCTTTTTATTTCTCTAAACCAGGATAAATTGCATTTTAATAAAGTAAACAGTACTGCATATGCATCCATCTGAAAGAGCCTACAGTTCAAATATCTACCCAACCTTCATCATTTCAGTGTTGAAAAAGTTTAATTATTGTTCTAAATACTTTCAATTTAGCAATTCAAAATTACATTTAATTACAGCCGAACTGAATCCTCAGTTTAAATAACCTAAATACATTACAAGTGTTTCAACACAAAAAAAAGAGTTCAATGCTTTGCAGTTAATGTTCTTTTTAAAGTAGCCACAACTTGAGTAGAAAAGCCTGTCACCTGCCGAGAAGCACACTTTCTTCTGTGAGGAAGCAGTGGTCTCTTTGCAGAGGTCAGACAAGCCACCTGGATTAGAAGGCTCTGGCATGGTAGGAGGTATGTGGGACCGCTGCAAAGAGATCACTGCTTCCTCACAAAGAGCAAGGGTCACATTCTGCAGCAAGCTGGCAGAACATTTTCTGCTACTGATGAGGCCGATTTTGTGAGAAAAGAAACTGTAAGCCTTTCCACCCCTTTTGTTTTGTTTTGATGCTCCTGGAATATATTTAGTACATCTAAAGTGAAAGTTTAAAGTGATATTAAAGTCCTTGTTATTTTTGTTTAAAAATAACACACGTTATACTTACCTGCTCTATGCAGTGGTTTTGCACAGAGCAGCCCAGATCCTCCTTTTCTCGGGTCCCTCGCCGGTGCTCCTGGCCCCTCCCTCCTACTTGCTACTGGGGCACCTGAGCCTTCTCTGTGCGTCCATTCACACACAAAGCTGCGGTTAAGCCCTACCCTCTTTCCTCATTGGTTCCCTGACTTTAACTGACAGTGGTGGGAGCCAATGAGGAGGGACAGTCCCAGGCAGCTGAGACTCTCATGCCACATTGCTGGATAGAGAGGGGGCTCAGGTAAGTATTAGGGGGCTGAGGGGGGCTGCTGCACACAGAAGGTTTTTTTTTAATCTTAAAGTAGAACTATAGTTGTTTTGCAAAAAGCAGTAAGGATGTTGAGATATCTACCTTGTCCCCTGCTCTCATGTGCACAGCTTTACTTCCTGGTTTTCTAATTGCCTGTGTTGAATGCCTGTTGTACCTATTTGTGTCTATCTCTCTACAGAAACGTCCTGACATCACTGGGGGATGTGCTCTTGTAGTACAGGGAAATCTCAGGCATTTTATTATACACAGAAGTCCTGATTAAGCTCCGCTCATGATCAGCCTGTGAAGCCCCGCCCACTCCCACTTATGTCCTGCCTTTGCCCGTCCACTGCTCTAGCTCCTAGCTAAGCTTCTGTTCTTCCAGTTTACAAATTACCAGAGGAAAGCAGGCAGGAAGAGCACACACATTACTAGACAGATCTGTGTTGAAATGAACCTGTACTGACTTGTGCTGTTTTTACATAGCACCCACCCAGCTATTGATTGGCAGATGGGTGTGTGTTATACAAAATAGACTGAGCATGATAGAAGGCTGGAGGACTGAGAGATAGACAAGCCAGTTCACTGAAAGGAAATGATATCTGAGCTCTCCTCAACTCCTCCCATCATTACTAACAGTATACAACAAAGGAGAACTGGTGGAGGGGATTACAGACCACAATTGCACTTTAACCACTTGCAGACGGACCACCGTCATTGTACGTCAGTAATTTGATGCAAAATACCTGTGTTATGGTAGCAGATAACTACCATAACCCCGATATGTTCTGAAACGGCGGGTGGACGGATTTCAGATAAAAGTGGTCTCTGTGGTGGATTCACAGCAAGATCACTTTTATCGGGGGCGGGAGCGGGCCCCTCTGCCACTCTCCGGTCATCTCCACTGCTTACCAGATCCGTCAGTAGCAACAGAGATGAATTGGGCTAACTTTACTGTTGTCTTATATTTTAACTCAAAAAAGTGATTTTTTTTTTTTTTTTAAATTGTGCTTTTAAGACCGCAGCGCAAATACGATGTGACAAAGTATTGCAGCGATCGCCATTTTATTCTCTAGGGTGTTAGAAAAAAAATATATTCATAATGTTTTCTAGCAAAAAAAAAAAAATTAGGTTGTAAACACCAAATCTCAGAAAGAGGCTCTGTCCTTAAGTGGTTAAAACCACTTTAGGCTTCTAATATTGTTCTGGTGGTGGGTGCTTATGATCCTGCTCCTTCCTAAAAGGCAATAACCAGGCTGGCCATTATTCTCTAAGACACTGAGTTGTCATTTTACTGGCACAGGTTAGAAAATTATATTTTTTGAATGGCTGTGAGGCACAACACCCATTTATTGTTTTTATCTACTAATTTTTATAATCAGACCATAAATTCTCAGTTAATGCTTTAGTTGAAATTATCTCATGTCTATCATCCTTACACGAATGAATGGGTGGAAGAAGTGCTTTATTTGCAGTGCTTCTTTAATGTCAGGTACACTTTTTTAGTAACATTTAGCTGGTCTTGGCCCAAAGCCCTTCCTTGTTACGTTATTAATAAACCACATCTGTTTTACTATACATGCTGCTGTACTAACAAGCAAGCACTGATTAAAAGGAAACTTAATTGTTTTTAGGGATCTTTTAAATTGCAGAGTTATTACTGGGGATCAAGAGGAGATTAGAGAGGAAACTAGACTTGGAGTACACCTACATTGCCTTGCAAAGTGATGCATAAATGTAATGCGTGGGATTAAAGCAACAATCTTACAGCAGCACATATGGAACTTAAAGTAGATCTGTAATGCTGTCATGTTATATGAACTACCACGGTAGCTGTACAGTACCATTCCATACTGTTACAACAGGTTTTCCCTGTTGAAGCTCTACTGTAACCCATAAACCTGCTTTTCTGATACCAACATTTTGAAAGTTATGCATAGTAAACACCCCCTTTCTCAGACCAATCTTTAGGCCTGATGATAGGTTATTATGGTAGGGTGCACTGCTGGCACTGGTGAAAGGGATGAACTATCAACGTATGGTATGGCACCTTCTGGTGCCTGCTGCATAATCAAAGCCTTAGTTTAAATTACTTGAAAGTGATACAGGTGTACTCAACTTTAAAGCCCGTTTGCAGATTATTTATTTTTTTTAATGGCCCCCTCCTGCCTCCTGTACAACCTCGAGTCCAGGGTATCAGGAACATGCCTCATGGAAACATATCATCAATCCACCCTGGGCTCAAAGGCCACTTACTTGCCACACACAAGTGCCGCCAGATTTCTGCAAAGCCAGCATAGGCTGTGACCTAGGACAGCAGGACTGCCAGTACTGACTCCCAGTAACAAATTATCATGTTTATTATTATACAGGATTTATATAACGCCAACAGTTTGCACAGTGCTCTATGTTAGGGCAAACAGTACAGTTACAATACAATTCAATATAGAAGGAATCAGAGTAATGAAGGTTCTAGACTGCTGATTTGCCTGCCAATACAATCTCCCTGGGTCCTCAACATTTTTATCAATGACATAACATGCTGTTTATTTACAGACACATTACTCTGGGTCTCAGCACCTAAAACTGAACCTCTAGCAGAAAAGGGTGATAGTTTGCCCTACTCCTCCAGTCGCTTGTCCTATGTATGCAGAAAGGGCAAATTGGCTGGGGTGGCAGGGGGCGGCACAAAACAACTATTAAAAGATACTACTAAGTGCCTGCATATCTAATTCTCTGGAGAGCACCCCAGAAGCCATGGATACTTGTGCTTAAGACATTTCTAGCAAAATATTTAAATGCAATCCTATGGTACGTCTTTTTTATGGCTGTGATCAGGGCAGAAAGGGCAAATTGGCTATCCAACCAGCTGGGGTGGCAGGGGGTGGCACAAAACAACTATTAAAAGATACTACTAAGTGCCTGCATATCGAATTCTCTGTAGAGCACCCCAGAAGCCATGGATACTTGTGCTTAAGACATTTCTAGCAAAATATTTAAATGCAATCCTATGGTACGTCTTTTTTATGGCTGTGATCATAGTTAGTGCACCATGGAGTTTGCAGGGAATTCATTATGGGCAGATATATCTACTTGGAAACTGCAGTTTTTCATCCATCTCTACAGACCCTTACATATGCTAATCCCTTCATTAGGAATTTGTTCAATATGTGTGATGCTTTGTTAATGATGTCAGTTTGTACTTGTTGCCGCCAACATGATGCGATAGTGAGGACAGGATACGGCACATATGGAAATCTGAGAAAAATTATATGTCCCTGCACCAATAACACCACTGTATCCAGGGAGGATGTCACATGTTAATTCAATTCATCAACAAAATTGATAGCCATAGCAAACGCTTCCAAAGCCTCAACCAGAAGTTATTTAGCAGATAGTCAGTAAATCCTGGCCTGCTCTCAAGAAATAATCTCATGTGTTTTACATGTTGAAGAAAAGAGATAATTTAAAGCAGAACTCCAGCCAAACAGCTAAATACACAGTGGAAACTGAACTGCTCTACCAGCCAATTTGTATGTATTTTATTTTAGCTACTTTTGTGATTCATACACTCTTGAAACAATGTATAGGAAGAAGGTGCCTCCACTATTCAGAACTTGTAGTTCTGAAGGTTCCAGAGACGCTTCCCTTCATTAAGCCTGTTTATTGAACAATCACTGAGTATCAACACATCAATGAGACCCTCAATGTGCTTTTCCGCCTCTAGAAGGTCTATCTAACAACGTGTTTACTAAAATTAGTTGACAGCATTGGGTAATCTAGCAGTAAGTAAGTAAGTGACATTGTTGGCACTCCCACTCTCAGCCTGTTTTCTGATGTGCAGAGGATTATGTGGATTATATATAAAAATACATTTCAGGTAAACAGAAGATAAGTACGTAAAATAATTGGTACAATTTTAAAGAAACACAATACTGGACTAAATATTTTTTATATATGCTGGAGAATAAATCATAAGATACAAATGTATTTCTCCACAAATTCTGGAGATTAATCATGCAGTATATCTTGCTCTGCATGAATCTTGATAGTTTTTAATCATACACCACCTGGTACAGAACGGCTCTGTGTTTGTGCGGTTTATATGTATAGCATTTGTTAAAGAAAACCACAGTTTTTTAACTACCTCCTCTTGCCCCGGTTGACCAGAATAAACTTATTCCAGAGATCCTGCAAATATTGTGATGAGGCACTACAAACCATTTTTACAGAAGGTAAAATTGTACATTTTTATAACAAAGTAATTTTATTATTAATAACATGTAGATCTCCATGGCCCATGCTTTCCACCGCTCATGATCCTTCACATCCCCCTATCCACTACACAGTCATCTGTAGTTAGGCAAAAGACTAGTATGACTCTCATAAGTGCTCCATGTATTGTCCCACCCAACTTCTTAATGACAACCAAAATAATCTATTTAGAATATAGAACCTCATATTTTGAGGCACAGGCTTACACGATTGTTGAAGGTGTGTATGTGTCACCTAAGTATCTTATTTACACACAATGAAGGGCTCCAGGGTTTATGACTAATAGGGAGATAACAAATAAGTCCTCTACTGGCCTTGGAACCTGGAAGCCTTGCACAACTGGGTGGGATAAAGCTATCAGTCACAAGTACACATCTTACCTAGTAGGCAAACTTGCTTACTTGTTTGTTTGCTGCCATGTTGAAAAAAAGTGTAGCACAAACTTGATTGGACTATGCCCTGGTTCACACTGATGTGGTGCGGAATTCACAGCGAGTTCTGTGCGGATTCCACAACGCATGCAGATCGCACCCCATTCATGCAAATTGATGCGGGTGTGTATGTTAAGTTAACGACACCCCGAAATCGGTTTGCAAAATAAAGTGCGATTTGCATAACTGGGCTGCATGGGTATGAACACCCATGCAATCTAATTCTGGTGCGGCCACATTTTTGTTGGGAATTTGGTACAGTTTGAGCCATACAGAATAATGCTGCTGAAGTTCTTTACATGTATTTCATTTTTAAATCAAGCCTGCATTTTACTGTTGAATCAAGTCACATAGGTAAGATTCACACTTTTCTGCTGTGGCCCGTTGCATAAATTGCTGCAGGTTACATGCATTAGTGAATTGTGGTGCCATTCATTTTGACTGACACCCCACAGTTCCAGTGCACCACAATGCACATCAGGGCACAGCTGTGTGTCGTGGTGTGCTGCGTTGCCAAAAATGGTGCATGCTCATTTTCTGGACATTTTGGTGTGTTGCAATTTGAACTGGCTCCCTTAACACAACTCATTTAATGTGTGAAAAAACCCACATTAACCACCTCCTGCTCGGCCACTGCATATAACCAACCGGGTGGCACAAGCATCGATCTGGAGGGACTTACCCATAATTCCTCCCAAATCTGTGCCTCGTGCACGCCCCCGGGGGCATGCATCACCATGATTCTGTGACAGCTGTGTCCACCAGACACAGCAGATCACTGATCCGAGTACTGAGTGGCAGTGCTCCGCCCTGGTACCAGGTTATTGCTGTGACTAATCACAGCGATCACATGTCCAGTAGTAAAGATGACTGCCTTTCATACAACCATTCAGAATGACTGGGATCTCTGTGATTGGTTGCAATGAACACAGGGCACCGGGCAAACACCACCTCCCTGTGCCATGTGATAGCTGCAGCCAATCACAGCTTATAACAGTAGTTCTCAATGGCGGCAGGAATGCAGCCAAGAACTGTCAAAAACGATTGCTTATACAGCCATCATGGCTGTATAAGCAGTCATAGATTCAGATTCTCAGAGAGATCTTTGCTATGAGGTGCCATGTTGAACTTCCAGTGACCAGTGTAAGAGAGTGAGAGCGATAACCCCAAATTTAACACACTTGCTCCCCATTCACACCTGAGACCTTGTAACACTAACAAGTCACATGCCACCGGGGAGGGAAAATGGCTAATTGGGCCCCATTTGGACATTTTCACTTAGGGGTCTACTCACTTTTGTTGTCAGCGGTTTAGACATTAATGGCTGTGTGTTCAGTTATTTTGAGGGGGCAGCAAATTTACACTGTTATACAAGCTATACACTCACTACTTTACATTGTAGCAAAGTGTCATCTCTTCAGTGTTGTCACATGAAAAAATAGAATAAAATATTTACAAAAATGTGAGGGGTGTACATATATTTATTTATTTTTTTACATCGTACCGTTGTGGCAGTGATCATGTACAATAGCTGGCTACTCTGATATCACTGTATGTAAGTGCTGTCAGCCACTATCTCTCATCACTGCCACAGCAATTCAATGTCACCAGACTAGTGCTGTCAGTCAGTGTCCCTAATAACCGCAGCAATTGTCTTTTTTGTAGCAGAATACATTTATTTGCAAAATGTTATAACATAAACTAAAAAAAATGTGTTTTGTCTTTAACATTTTCAGTATTTTAAAAATAAAAAAACAGCAATGATTAAATACCACTAAAAGAAAAGCTCTATCTCAAAAAAAAAAAAAAAGATAAAAATTTCATTTGGGGAGTGTGAGAGCACTGAAAGCTGAAAATTGGCATGGGCAGAAAGGGGTGAAAGCATCTGGTATTGAAGTGGTTAAGGCACTCTTTGCATGAGCTTCCTGTGCACTCCACAGGCAACTGAATGTCGCAGTTTTTTTGGGGGAACATGCCAGCGTACTGTCCACTCAAATGACTGCTTGTAGAGCCGCAACAGGTTGGGATGTGGTGCATTAAAAAGAAGTACTGCATGTCCTAATTTTTCAACTCACACAACTGCAATGCAGTAGACTAAACACGTAAAACTCAAGGCCAATTGCCTTGTCTTTGAGTTGAGATTGCATTGGCCTAGCATAGCCAATGCATATGGTGTGATTAGGCCCTTAAGTTATTTCTAATTTGTGTTGCTTTTCTAAGAACATAACTCAATTGCAGGTTTCTATATATGTATAATGAGGGATATTTGTCAAGGCCTCTCCAGACAAATGCTGATGATATAATTCCATCAAAGGGAGAGTTCAGAAGGCTTATTTATACGCTGTGTTTTTCTAAAAAAAAAATTGTGCAAAAGGAGAAAGGGAAAATTACCATGTATAAGGCCACCCAAAACAACTCACAAAATAAATTTAAAAAAAAAGCTGGTCCAGGAGGTAGGACTTTGCAAGCGGGAGATCCCCGCTCTGTGTAATCTGGTAGCGCCCCCCGAGGCAGCCCAATGGGCCCAGCAGGATCCATGGTAGGGCCGGCCCTGGGCACCTCCCCCCTTTGCCTGCAGATAGTTGGTGGCTGCTCCCCTGTCTCCTACTTCCTTCCTCCACAAGAAGAAAGAAGTGTGAGCGAACAGCGGCCGTGGGCCATTTTGAATGTAAGTTAGGGTGGCATGGGGGGCAATTGCCACCCTGCCCCCCAGCCCAGCCCTCCCCTGCTCATATCTCAAGGGGACATCTTTAGCAAGATTTCCCCTGCAGAATTCCCAGGTCTACCTCACCATCCCCATCTTGAAAGCTCACCTTCTCCATAATGTAAAATTAATGAAAAAATTCAAGAGGGAAATTTAGGGAACCGTAGGACTTCTCTTTTCATTGCTGAAGTCAATTTTCACAAAATAGACTTTATGCTTTATAGGAAAACATCTCTTCAATTTAAACGATATATACATATATATATATATGTATATATATATATATATATACATTGCAGGATTTTAGCAACCTTTTCGCAGATTCTCCTTTTTTTTTTTATTTGAAGATATTGATGTAAGCCTTGCCAGAATTTTGATCAAACTGACTGCAAAGTGAAATGCTCCTTGTGACCATCTTATCAGGCTCAGTGTCGTAATAAGAAATGCAGCAACCTCTGAACCCTTTAGTGTGCAAGGGTTTTTAAATCACGTCCTCTAACGTTTCCCCATCTTTAAGATTCTACGCTTCATCTAACTTCATCTTCTGTATCATGTCTCTCTACTCATTTTTGCACTCAGTGGAGGGGAGGATCCAGGGACAGTCCTTGCAATTCCATTGCACAGAGTAGATAAATATAAACTTGTTAGTCATTTTTTAAAAAATACATTTACAATCCCTTTCATATATAAATAATAAAATAACTGCATGTTTTTCCAGCTGATCATGGATTTCAAATCTGTGTAAAGCTTTAAAACTTGGCCCTGTAGTATGATATGTAGATTTGCAATGTCCTGCACAGAAAGTATGTTAAAGCACAACTCTAACTAAAATTACTTATTTTTTCAGTTTTAAATAGAGTGGGAAACTTTACAACCTCTGTGAACAATAAGGCTATCTTCACACCTATGCCTTGTGGTAATTTAGAAGAATAGGTAATTGGCCGAATGATCAAGCAGGCAGTAACTGTAACTTGCAGTTTACAAAACAGGTGCCACGTTAGAACTAATAAAGTAAACAGGTTAGGGAAGCTAAAGAAATGCACACATTGCAGAATCCAATTATGAAAGCTGCACAAACGGCTTCTTACAATCATCCTCGTAAACAGCATGTCTAAGGGCCACAATTCTAGAACTGTAGTACTCTGGCAGCAATCAGGGAGGTGCTACCCACAGTAGCAGGGTGAGGGCTTTCTGCTATCACCCAGATAGCAAGGATAACTTGCCACAAATTTGTGGCAGTGTTGAATTGCAAGTTGGTTAACTGGCAGCACATTTTCACTGGCAAGTTGTACACTTGCAGAGCATTTGAAGCACAAGTTCTAGCTGACACTTTTCTAGCAAGAGCAAAGGTGCAGTGGTGAGTCTACAGCAAGATCTCTTCAAGTCTGCAGCATTAAAAAGTGACCCCTGTGGTGGGATGACTATTGCACAACATAACAAAACCAAACCTTGCAACAGACTTGCAGAATGTTTGCAAAGAAAGCCTGTGCATATACTGCCCTGTCCTGCCCCTATACTGCCTTAGCCCGCCCCTTGGAATTGAACATGTCATATAATTTTGCATATAGACAAGGTGATGTTGCATGTAAATCTGACTTCCTGATAAATTTAATTCTAGTTTTAATTCTCATGATATAAAATAATGTATGTAGGCTCCTTTCGATTACGTGATTTTTTTTGGGGGGGGGGGGGGGTTGGGGGGGGCAGCTACCTCTG
>BLSH010086044.1:0-10125 GCA_018402905.1 Glandirana rugosa
ATTATGTGCCTTTTACTGCGTTATTTCACTGATTTCACTCTACACCAGGGGTCTCCACACTAAGGGAACTTCATCTCCCTTCACTCTTCAGGGGGACCAGACTGTGGCCAGTAGGAGTAGAAAATGCCCTGGCATTGGTGGGAGTAAACAATGCCATAGGCTTGTTGTTCAGTGAGAATAAAAATATTACATAATTGATATCGGTGGGAGGAATAGTGCTCCATCATTGGTATTAGGGGGAGCAATAGTGCCCCATCATTGGTATTAGTGGGAGGAATATGAAACCCATCATTGGTATCAGTGGAAGCAATAGTGTTACATTATTGGTATTAGTGGGAGGAAAGTGTCCCATCATTGATATCAGGGGGAGGAATAGTGCCCCATCATTAGTATTAGTGGGAGGAATATGAAACCCATCATTGATATCAGTGGAAGGAATAGTGCTACATCATTGGTATTAGAGGGAGGAATATGAAACCCATCATTAGTATCAGTGGAAGTAATAGCACTACATCATTGGTATCAGTGGGAGGAAATTGCCCCATCATTGACATGAGGGGGAGGAATAGTGCCCCATCATTGGTATTAGTGGGAGGAATATGAAACCCATCATTGGTGTGTTTGATTATACTGATTGGACTTGATTAGGAAAGCCACACACCTGTCTATATAAGACCTTACAGCTCATAGTGCATGTCAGAGCAAATAAGAATCATGAGGTCAAAGGAACTGCCTGAAGAGCTCAGAGACAGAATTGTGGCAAGGCACAGATCTGGACAAGGTTACAAAACAATTTCTGCTGCACTTAAGGTTCCTAAGAGCACAGTGGCTTCCATAATCCTTAAATGGAAGACGTTTGGGACGACCAGAACCAATCCTAGAGCTGGCTGTCCAGCCAAACTGAGCTATCGGGGGAGAAATGCCTTGGTGAGAGAGGTAAAGAAGAACCCAAAGATCACTGTGGCTGAGCTCCACAGATGCAGTCGGGAGATGGGAGAAAGTTGTAGAAAGTCAACCATCACTGCAGCCCTCCACCAGTCGGGGCCCGACGGAAGCCTCTCCTCAGTGCAAGACACATGAAAGCCCGCATGGAGTTTGCTAAAAAACACCTGAAGGACTCCAAGATGGTGAGAAATAAGGTTCTCTGTTCTGATTAGACCAAGATAGAACTTTTTGGCCTTAATTCATAGCAGTATGTGTGGAGAAAACCAGGCACTGCTCATCACCTGTCCAATACAGTCCCAACAATGAAGCACGGTGGTGGCAGCATCATGCTGTGGGGGTGTTTTTCAGCTGCAGGGACAGGACGACTGTTTGCAATCGAGGGAAAGATGAATGTGGCCAAGTACAGGGATATCCTGGATGAAAACCTTCTCCAGAGTGCTCAGGCCTTCAGACTGAGCCGAATGTTTACCTTCCAACAAGACAATGACCCTAAGCACACAGCTAAAATAACAAAGGAGTGGCTTCACAACAACTCCATGACTGTTCTTGAATGGCCCAGCCAGAGCCCTGACTTAAACCCAATTGACCATCTCTGGAGAGACCTAAAAATGGCTGTCCACCAACGTTCACCATCCAACCTGACAGGACTGGAGAGGATCTGCAAGGAGGAATGGCAGAGGATCCCCAAATCCAAGTGTGAAAAACGTGTTGCATCTTTCCCAAAAAGACTCATGGCTGTATTAGATCAAAAGGGTGCTTCTACTAAATACTGAGCAAAGGGTCTGAATACTTAGGACCATGTGATATTTCAGTTTTTCTTTTTTAATAAATCTGCAAAAATGTCAACAATTCTGTGTTTTTCTGTCAATATGGGGTGCTGTGAGTACATTAATGAGGGAAAAAAATTAACTTAAATGATTTTAGCAAATGGCTGCAATATAACAAAGAGTGAAAAATTTAAGGGGGTCTGAATACTTTCCGTACCCACTGTATGCATTGGCATTCAATGCCATTCAGCAAACATTGCACTGCTTGTTTTAGTGGTATAAATATTCTGCAATATTGGTGTCCAGTGGTAAAAATAGAAAAGAAAACTTACTGGGAGTGCACTTCCTGAAGTATGTGCTACAATAATCTTTGTTATCATTTCCTATATTACTCATTATATTTCTTTCATATTAGGATTTCTGAACAGTCAGGAACTTGCAGTAGGTGTGTTTAGGAATTTCTTTCCAGCATCACAAACAGGGAACTCAGATCGCCAGATTAACAAAAAATGGCCTGTGGTGGATGAGTCAGTTCAGCTTGGATAGGTCTGCTCCTTCTATGCATCTTAAAGCTTAACTCCAAAGAATTTTGTTTTGTGAACAGAGGGAGGAAGAGTTAAACCCTCTTGCAGGTTGCTATTGCTATGTTTCATTGTTGGAGAGATTTAGCTGCACTTTATGTGGCAATGATGGAATATCTCTCCAATGGGTGCAAAGACAATACCAACATCATATTTATTTAGTAGAGTGATAAAAGGTTGGAATACTATCATTTTTTTGTTGCTTTACTTGTCATCCTGGCAAGAATCTCATTTCTTATCCTGGTGTCCCTGGGGTATAAGGGGAGATCTCCCCAATGAAAAGACATAGCGATAAAAACAAAACAGAGGTTTTGACTCCTAACCATTCTATCAGTAATTAAAAAGAAATTTTCAGGAGTTGGGCTTTCATTTTTAGTTTTAACTGGTATATACCTTTAAAGGATAACTAAAACTAAGGACAAATATGTAATATATTGCAGCTAAGAATATTCAGCAAATACAGAGAATACCTGTTGATCCTTCCGAAAAGCAAAGTTCTTGTCACTTCCTGTCAAAAAGGATGTGTTCTGCCAGCTACTTGGACTAATTGTATCCTGTCCACATCCCTAAATAGATAGTGAACCAACCAAGAAATTCCTCACAGTGGGACTTTAAACAGACCAGGATACAGAAATGTATAAAAGTACAAATGTTTATTGAGACATCAACATGAAAAAAAATCCTGGTCTGCTATACTCATGTATAGCCCAACTTAGGTTATTTAATGTTAGTATCCATCGCAGCAGGGCCGGACTAAGAGCATCATGGGCCTGGTGCTGAAGATTTTGGTGGGCCTTTTTATGGAAATAAATAAAATTAAATTGCACAATTTTTTTTTTGTTAAAACAAATGAAATATGCTGCTGCAATTTGCATATAAATCATGTGTACACTGTATACAGGGCAGGGCTGGGCAATATTAGTGACTCACTCACACCATTGAGCTGGGCCTATCTTAAGGAAAGGGCCTGGAGCTGCAGCTCCAATAGCCCCCCTGCATCGCAGCAATACATTTCATTTACTTGTTTTTATCTCACCATTAATCAATTTTTTTCATGTTGATGTCTCAATAAACTTTTGTACTTTTATAAATTTCTGTATCCTGGTCCGTTTAAAGTCCCACTGTGAGGAATTTCTTGGTTGGTTCATTGTCACTTCCTGTGAGCTGTACTGGAAAATATCTTTCTTCCTAGCTATCTTCTGTAAATTACTAATTGCCCTCCATGTAATGAAAATGAAGAGATACTGACAAGTTTGTAGTCCATATCATGAGAGAAGCCTACGTTGACAACCACGGCTGTCTCCATAGATTAATGCAGGAGAAATGTAGCCACGCAGTGACAGAAAATTGTGTTATTTGTAGGATGATAAGGTTAAAATAAAGCTTACTGGCAGTGACTGACAGCAGAGGGAGCCAATGGCTCTTGCTACTGTGTCTGAGCCAATGAGGAGACAGAGAGCTGAGAGCCTTTACTCTTGTGCACATAGCTGCATTAAGATCGGCTCAGGTAAGTATGATGTGAACAGCCATGCGATCCGATTCTGACCTGAAAAAAAAGGGTCCTGTGAGAGTTTGCTTCCATTGCGATGCAAATTCAGCCATACAATCTCTATGGCTGAATTTGCATCGCACAGAGATTGCATATGACTCACACTGCAGTATGGTGCGAATCATATGCGATCTCCATGTTCGGAGCAGTGTGAACCGGCCCTAATGCTTAAAAAAACCTGCTGCCTTTAGAAGCACTTTAAATTTTAGGTTTTGGGTTTAGATGTGCTTTAAGGATACTGAAGAGCAAACTTTTCCAAGCACAGGTAGTGAAAACGCAGTCATGGGGATGAGGTTCAGCTCAAAGCAACCAGGTTTCTACTTAGATCAACTCAGGGAAGTCACATAACAATGCTCATTTATTGCTGCCATATGGGAGATATCATCATCACTAGTGAGGTGTTTTTGAGGCTAAATTCTCTGGATTGGCAGAAAGAAAAGGCAGAAGCTTGACCTGTCCTAGCACCACACTGCGGGGCATCTTTTAGCTGTTAGAAGGGGATTGCATAAAGCTAGAGGTTTGTAAAAAGAATACTTGAGGGCAACAGGGAGTAAGTAAAATATGGAGGCCTCATACTCGATCCAGGTCAGTGCCTCAGCAATGGCAAACATAGTATTCTCTAACTACAGGTTTCCTTTAAAGAAAAAAAAAAGCCCAAAAATACATATATACAATATCTCACAAAAGTGAGTACACCCCAAACATTTTTGTAAATATATTATTATATCTTTTCATGTGACAACGCTGAAGAAATGACACTTTGCTACAATGTAAAGTAGTGAGTGTACAGCTTGTATAACAGTGTAAATGTGCTGTGCTCTCAAAATAACTCAACACACAGCCATTAATGTCTAAACCGCTGGCAACAAAAGTGAGTACACCCCTAAGTGAAAATGTCCAAATTGGGCCCAAAGTGTTAATATTTTGTGTGGCCACCATTATTTTGCAGCACTGCTCTTGGGCATGGAGTTCACCAGAGTTTCACAGGTTGCCACTGGAGTCCTCTTCCTCTCCTCCACGATGAGCTGGTGGATGTTAGAGACCTTGCGCTCCTCCACCTTCCGTTTGAGGATGCGCCACAGATGTTCAATAGGGTTTAGGTCTGGAGACATGCTTGGCCAGTCTATCACATTTACCCTCAGCTTCTTAAGCAAGGCAGTGGTTGTCTTGGAGGTGTGTTTGGAGTCGTTATGTTGAAATACTGCCCTGCGGCCCAGAGGGAGGGATCATGCTCTGCTTCAGTATTTCACAGTACATGTTGGCATTCATGGTTCCCTCAATGAACTGTAGCTCCTCAGTAATGGCAGCACTCATGCAGCCCCAGACCACCATGCTTGACTGTAGGCAAGACACACTTGTCTTTGTACTCCTCACCTGGTTGACGCCACACACGCTTGACACCATCTGAACCACATAAGTTGATCTTGGTCTCATCGGACCACTGGACATGGTTCCAGTAATCCACGTCTTTAGTCTGCTTGTCTTTAGCAAACTGTTTGCGGGCTTTCTTGTGCATCATCTTTAGAAGAGGCTTCCTTCTGGGACGACAACCATGCAGACCAATTTGATGCAGTGTGCGGCATATGGTCTGAGCACTGAAAGGCTGACCCCCCATCCCTTCAGCCTCTGCAGCAATACTAGCTGAGCATGTGCACTCAACTTCTTTGGTTGACCATGGCGAGGCCTGTTCTGAGCAGAACTTGTCCTGTTTAACCGCTGTATGGTTTTGGCCACCGTGCTGCAGCTCAGTTTCAGGGTCTTGGCAATCTTCTTATAGCCTAGGCCATCTTTACGTAGAGCAACAATTCTTTTTTTCAGATCCTCAGAGAGTTCTTTGCCATGAGGTGCCATGTTGAACTTCTAGTGACCAGTATGAGAGAGTGAGAGTGATAACACCAAATTTAACACGCCTGCTCCCCATTCACCCATGAGATCTTGTAACACAAATGAGTCACATGACACCGGGGAGGGAAAATGGCTAATTGGGCCCAATTTGGACATTTTCACTTAGGGGTGTACTCAATTTTGTTGCCAGCGGTTTAGACATTAATGGCTGTGTGTCGAGTTATTTTGAGGGGACAGCAAATTTACACTGTTATACAAGCTGTACACTCACTACTTTACATTGTAGCAAAGTGTAATTTCTTCAGTGGTGTCATGTGAAAAGATATAATAAAATATTTACAAAAATGTCAGGGGTGTACTCACTTTTGTGAGATACTGTATATATAATTGGATAAACATACCTGTAAATGAAGACTGTAAATACTTATCTTTCCTGCTGCTCGTGCAAACAAACTTGGCCCGCTCATGAGAAATCCTCCTTTTTAAGTCCCAGGAGTGCCAGTCTTCTGGGTCCCCCAGCGCTCTCCCCAGTTCCTCCTGCTGATCTCCATACTTTAAATCAGACATTAGTGATGCTGAGGTCCACAGAAAGAACCAGTGAGAGCTGTGGGAGGACCCAGAGATCGACACTCCTGGACCAAACTGTGATTCAATGGATTCTAACTGCTATAATGGCTGATTTTTATTAATTCCAAGGAAAACACCCCAATACAATACAGCTCAATGGTGCAAATAAGACAACCGTGTACACAAACCTACATGAATAAATATAGAACACCTGAAATCTTAAGAGCTAAGATCATTAAAAACCACCTAGTCCAACCAAGCTCCATCACAAAACTATATATGCTGTAAGTTCTAGTTTACAGCATCAGAGACTGGGGATGGAACATTGTAACTGCTGCAACCCATACAACAGCTGTCTATTAGATACATATTGGAAACACATGTACATGTAGGAAACATGAAGCAATATTACATGGGAAACATTCATTACACTCTGAACAAATTACTTTCACCTTGTAACATTTGCACATTTAGATGAACTGATCAGCAGCATATGTTCACAAAGTAACACAAGTTGTAAAATGACACGGCCAATACAAAGTTATTTACTACATCCTGCTGTATGAACCAGGTTTGCATAGCATTGCCTATTTACTATATAAACAGAGAATTAATAAATGAATACTTTTCTTAAAGCTAAAAAAAGTCCTTTGCAATTAATGCAGGAATCCTAACCTATCAGACCTGGAATTCTGGATACTGTAGTGCACCAGATCAACAAATCACTCACTCAAATCTCATTCTTGGCAATAAACTAATATTCTGGGAACAACGGTTGCCCATTGAAGTTAATATCCACATATTCGCAGGCCCACCCACCATGGTCATTGATGTCTTTTTGACTCAAAATGTAAATAGTGCATTTCAGGAAGTACGTGTAAGCATATTGCTCCAAACTAAGTAAACAAGCAGCATATGGCTGTATTAATGCTGAACTCTGAAGAAATATAGTGGAGCCCCCAACCACCACCACCAAACTGCCAAATTGAAAGGGTTAAAAATTCCTTTTTGTCTAGGGTACCAGTAAAAAGAGGTTTTACCTTATTCCTTGCTCCCATAGACTTCTTCTCTCCGTGTGACCAATCCCCAAAGTCACCTATCTTTGGCACTCTATCTGAATGGACTGCCACTGCAATGTGGATTTTAATGCAAGTTATTCACATCAGTCCCTAACCTCAAGGAGCTTACAATCTAGGGTCCCTAACTCACATTCATACACATACTAGGGCCACTTTAGACACGAGCCAATTAACCTACCAGCATGTCTTTGGAGTGTGGAAGGAAACCGGATTACCCAGCGGAAACCCACGCAGGCACAGGGATAACATGCAAACTCCAGGCAGGTCGTGTTGTGGCTGGGATTCGAACCAGCGACCCTTTGCTGCCAGGCAAAAGTGCTACCCACTACACCACTGTGTCGCACAGCATTCACTATATCTGGTCTCCCACAGTACACAGAACATGGAAATGCAATTATTTTAGTAAACATAAACTGCTAAATACTTTTTCTCATCAGCGGTTAGTGCAGTCTTTTGACTTCTATCAGTGTCTGCTTAAAGCTAGGAGGAGTTTTAACTATCCTTTGTCTGTCCTATAAGGCTGCAGAACCCCTGACCCTCTGTATGGACAGTGCTGATTGTCCATGCACTGATCACATGCACTCTCCCAAGAAAAAAAAATCTCTTTAGCAATACACACCAAACTGAGCATGTACAGCTTTTCCCCTAGTCTCTGTTTTATAAGGAGATGGGTTGGAAACAGTGGAAGAAGGGGAGGAGCAGAGAAGACAGGATAAAATAGCCTTTTTAAACAATGCTGAGGATTAACCTCTTAGGTTCACATTGAGTATAATAAGCATGTTTTACTGCATATACAGACTGATTTTACTGTTGTGGGTTTAGTAACACTTTAAGCACCAAATGTATCATGCAGTACAGTACACTGCAAGTTGAACTAAACATAACTACATTTACTGAGAAATCCTTTAGATTGTAAGCTCCATGAGGGTAAGGACTGATGTGAATGTACAATATATATGTAAAGCACTGCGTAAATCGCTATATAAGTACCTAAAATAAATAAATAAATATCTACAGTATGATTTACATGGGGACTCAAATGTAGTCTGCACCATGAATGTATTACTTGCTGTAGAAATCTCATAATCCTCATCAAAAGAAGAAAGAAACATCTTACACCACAGTCCATTCTCCTAATATGAAATATCTCTGAAAAAGTCAAGAAACATGTATTTGTAAAACATATGAATAACTTTTTATAAAAATCAATGAATTCTTCCAAATTCAGATAAAGTTCCCAGCAGTAGAAAACACCTAGATAAGTAATGTGTAACTCTTTTTGTCAGCTGGAGAGATTTCTCCTAATTTCTTGCCATTCCTAGACATCCTACCCAATGGTCAGATAACCATAAAAACCTGACATGAGGTTCTAAACTTTCCCCATCCAAAAAAAATAAAATAAAATAAAAATTCACTAAATTCTACTTTAAAGCAAAGCTTTGTCATTTTTTTTAAATCAGTGGCACAACAGTTTTTAAAATAAAAAAAAAATGTAGTTTTGGCCTGTATTCTAACTATATGACCTGTATTCTAGACCATATCTGCTCAAACAAAATCCATTTCTGGATCTCTGAAGTCAGTTTTAATGTTTGACTAGAGTGTTCCTTTATTCTCATCATCAAAAAGATGTTATTTTTTTGTTTTAATTTTTTTTTTTTTTTTACTGCCAAAAGTCTTTATACACAAAGAGCCCGCATTTAAAATTACCCATTAAAAGTCATAATACAAGTGTGCCTGACATCTTCATTAATATGACAGTTTTGGGCTTTCAAAATGCCTTTTCTAGTGGTGGAAAGTCCAAGTGCTCTCCCACTCACTGTACATCCAAAGACGCCAAGCAACCTGGGGCCAAGCTGGCTGCTAAAATGACAGGATTCATAAAAATTTCACTCAGATTATTGCCAAGGTTAGGTTTCCTGAATTATGTCAGTGTTGCAATGCAATCCCTTATAACCACAGAGCAATATGTAACTCCATTACTATGCAGAAAACCACTCAGCTCCCAACCACAGGAACATTACCCAACTTCAACACAACTCTAAACTGCTGGAGTGCACTCCAAAGGTGATCTTCTGAGAACTGATAATCTTCAATTCTCATTCATGAGTTATCAAATAATAAATGACTGCTTGGTGAGAAAAATAAAATGAACTGTTTTAGTGCTCTTCATATTTACAGCATCAGATATATTCCCAGCAGATTGCAACCCTACGGTCATCATTTTAATAGCCAGGTCTACAAACAGTAGCAGCCAGCATCTGTACAATGAATCAGGACTTTCTCATGGAGGGAGAAGCTGTCATTTCATAGTTCCAAATATTGTATGAAGAACATCCCAGAAATAGTGTTGAGCGAACCCGGACTGTAACGTTCGGGTCCGTACCGAACTTTCGGGTGTCCGTGGCACGGACCCGGACATTTCAAAAATCGTTCGGGTTCGGTCCGGGGTTCTGCTATTTTACTCCACGTGTTGAGAAGCTGCAGGGCAGCCAATCAACAAGTGTTTCACTGCTTTGCCCTTAGAAGCCATCACAGCCATGCCTACTAATGGCATGGCTGTTGCTATAAGTGACACATTATTTTTCAAAAATCATCTCCTAGTTCAAAAGGGAGAGTTCCCAGGTGTTACTTAGAGGGACAGATTCTTGTTCCAAAACCATTGCCTACTCCTATAGGGCCAGCTGTTGCTGTAAGTGACACATTATTGTTCAAAAATCATCTCCTAGTTCAAAGGGGAGAGTTTCCAGGTGTTGCTTAGAGGGACAGATTCTTGTTCCAAACCCATTGCCTAC
>BLSH010086044.1:15395-41549 GCA_018402905.1 Glandirana rugosa
GGGTTAACCTGCAGGGGGCGCGCTAAGGGTTAACTATGTTCCCTGGGCGTGTTCTAACTGTATGGGGGATGCCCTAACAGGGGAAGGGAAGTTATCACAGCCTTCACGTAAATGAAGGCTGTGATCACAGCCCTTCCCCCTCACACAGAGCGGAGGTCCGTGTTTACATACACGGACCTCCGCTCACTCGCTCCGGGGGGGCCATCGCGGGTAGCCGGCGGCAATCGAAGCCGCCGCACCCGCTCCCTGGCCCTCCCCGTACACAGTGAGCGCGCGGGCGCGCCTCCGGCGGCGCGCGCGCGCTCACAGTGCGCGTTATCGCAGCCGCCGTCGTATGACGGCGATTTGCGATAACGAACCACCTTGTCGCCGTCAACCTGCGGTTGGCGGTCGGCAAGTGGTTAAAGAAAAAAAAAAAAGCCCAAAAATGCATATATACAATATCTCACAAAAGTGAGTATACCCCACACATTTTTGTAAATATTTTATTATATCTTTTCATGTGACAACACTGAAGAAATGACACTTTGCTACAATGTACAGTGTAAATTTACTGTCCCCTCAAAATAACTCAACACACAGCCATTAATCTCTAAACCGCTGGCAACAAAAGTGAGTACACCGCTAAGTGAAAATGTCCAAATTGGGCCCAAAGTGTTAATATTTTGTGTGGCCACCATTATTTTCCAGCACTGCTCTTGGGCATGGAGTTCACCAGATTTTCACAGGTTGCCACTGGAGTCCTCTTCCACTCCTCCATGATGAGCTGGTGGATGTTAGAGACCTTGCGCTCCTCCACCTTCCGTTTGAGGATGCCCCACAGATGCTTAATAGGGTTTAGGTCTGGAGACATGCTTGGCCAGTCCATCACCTTTATCCTCAGCTTCTTAAGCAAGGCAGTGGTTGTCTTGGAGGTGTGTTTGGGGTCGTTATGTTGAAATACTGCCCTGCAGCCCAGTCTCCAGAAGGAGGGATCATGCTCTGCTTCAGTATGTCACAGTACATGTTGGCATTCATGGTTCCCTCAATGAACTGTAGCTCCTCAGTGAAAGCAGCACTTATGCAGCCCCAGACCACCATGCTTGACTGTAGGCAAGACACACTTGTCTTTGTATTCCTCACCTGGTTGACGCCACACACGCTTGACACCATCTAAACCACATAAGTTGATCTTGGTCTCATCAGACCACAGGGCATGGTTCCAGTAATCCATGTCTTTAGTCTGCTTGTCTTTAGCAAACTGTTTGCGGGCTTTCTTGTGCATCATCTTTAGAAGAGGCTTCCTTCTGGGACAACAACCATGCAGACCAATTTTGATGCAGTGTGCGGCTGTCAGGAAAGGACAGCAGTTCCAGTGGTTTCCTCGGTGGTGCGCGCGCCTGTGCACGTTCGCGCGCGTCCATGCGTGCACACGCCAGAAACAGGCGCCAATCGGCTCTATTTAAACCAGCAGGACTTAGTGCCCGGTGCTGTCCATTCTACAGAGTTTCCTGCACCTGTGTCCCCGGCGACTATTTTTGAGTGACTTCCTGTTCCTGTGACCCCAACTATCCCTTTGGGCTTGTTGTTATCCGCCTGCATCTGACCCGGCTTGCCTACGACCATCCGCTTGTCTCACCCGTTTGTACCTCTGCTGCCAGCACGTTGCCGACCCTGCCTGTACCCGACCATCCGTTTGCCTGATTCCGCTGTACCGCACCGCCCGCTAGTTGCCGACGCGGACTGAACCACTATTCTCCTGTTTGCACGAGCTCCAGTGGACTTCTGCCTACCAACTAAGGACTGTCCAGCTTTCATGCCCCCCTGTGCTCTTGAGCTCCCTGTTCCCACTATCAAGGGTTCGCGAACCAGGGCCGCAAAAGAAGGTTGCCCCCGCATAAGCCAGACTCTACCACCAGGTACGTGACAGCGGCATATGGTCTGAGCACTGAAAGGCTGACCCCCCATCCCTTCAGCCTCTGCAGCAATGCTGGCTGAGCATGTGCACTCAACTTCTTTGGTTGACCATGGCGAGGCCTGTTCTGAGCGCAACTTGTCCTGTTTAACCACTGTATGGTTTTGGCCACCGTGCTGCAGCTCAGTTTCAGGGTCATGGCAATCTTCTTATAGCCTAGCCCATCTTTACGTAGAGCAACAATTCTTTTTTTCAGATCCTCAGAGAGTTCTTTGCCATGAGGTGCCATGTTGAACTTCTAGTGACCAGTATGAGAGAGTGAGAGTGATAACACCAAATTTAACACACCTGCTCCCCATTCACCCATGAGACCGTTTCACTTAGGGGTGTACTCAATTTTGTTGCCAGCGGTTTAGACATTAATGGCTGAGTGTCGAGTTATTTTGAGGAGACAGGAAATTTACACTATTATACAAGCTGTACACTCACTACACTCATTTCTTCAGTGGTGTCATGTGAAAAGATATAATTAAATATTTACAAAAATGTGATGGGTGTACTCACTTTTGTGAGATACTGTATATATAATTGGATAAACATACCTGTAAATGAAGACTGTAAATACTTATCTTTCCTGCTGCTCATGCCACCAAACTTGGCCCACTCATGAGAAATCCTCCTTTTTAAGTCCCAGGAGTGCCAGTCTTCTGGGTCCCCCAGCGCTCTCCCCAGTTCCTCCTGCTGATCTCCATACATTAAATCAGACATTAGTGATGCTGAGGTCCACAGAAAGAACCAGTGAGAGCTGTGGGAGGACCTAGAGATCGACAATCCTGGAACAAACTGTGATTCAATGGATTCTAACTACTATAATGGCTGATTTTTATTAATTCCAAGGAAAACACCCCAATACAATACAGCTCAATGGTGCAAATAAGTCAACTGTGTACACAAACCTACATGAATAAATATAGAACACCCGAAATCTTAAGAGCTAATATCATTAAAAACCACCTAGTCCAACCAAGCTCCATCACAAAACTATATATGCTGTAAGTTCTAGTTTACAGCATCAGAGACTGGGGATGGAACATTGTAACTGCTGCAACCCATACAACAGCTGTCTATTAGATACATATTGGAAACACATGTACATGTAGGAAACATGAAGCAATATTACATGGGAAACATTCATTACACTTTGAACAAATTACTTTCACCTTGTAACATTTGCAAATTTAGATGAACTGATCAGCAGCATATGTTCACAAAGTAACATAAGTTGTAAAATGACACGGCCAATACAAAGTTATTTACTACATCCTGCTGTATGAACCAGGTTTGCATAGAATTGCCTATTTACTATATAACCAAAGAATTAATAAATTAATACTTTTCTTAAAGCTAAAAAAAGTCCTTTGAAATTAATGCAGGAATCCTAACCTATCAGACCTGGAATTCTGGATACTGTAGTGCACCAGATCAACAAATCGCTCACTCAAATCTCATTCTTGGCAATAAGCTAATATTCTGGGAACAACGGTTGCCCATTGAAGTTAATATCCACATATTTGCAGGCCCGTCCACCATGGTCATTGATGTCTTTTTGACTCAAAATGTAAATAGTGCATTTCAGGAAGTACGTGTAAGCATATTGCTCCAAACCAAGTAAACAAGCAGCATATGGCTGTATTAATGCTGAACTCTGAAGAAATATAGTGGAGCCCCCAACCACTACCACCAAATTGCCAAATTGAAAGGGTTAAAAATTCCTTTTTGTCTAGGGTACCAGTAAAAAGAGGTTTTACCTTATTCCTTGCTCCCATAGACTTCTTCTCTCTGTGTGACCAAGCCCCAAAGTCACCTATCTTTGGCACTCTATCTGAATGGACTGCCACTGCAATGTGGATTTTAATGCAAGTTATTCACATCAATCCCTACCCTCAAGGAGCTTACAATCTAGGGTCCCTAACTCACATTCATACACATACTAGGGCCAATTTAAACAGGAGCCAAATAACCTACCAGCATGTCTTTGGAGTGTGGGAGGAAACCGGAGTACCCAGCGGAAACCCATGCAGGCACAGGGAGAACATGCAAACTCCAGGTAGGTCGTGTTGTGACTGGGATTCAAACCAGCGACCCTTTGCTGCCAGGCGAAAGTGCTACCCACTACACCACTGTGTTGCACAGCATTCACTGTATCTGGTCTCCCACAGTACACAGAGCATGGAAATGCAATTATTTTAGTAAACATAAACTGCTAAATACTTTTTCTCATCAGCAGTTAGTGCAGTCTTGTGACTTCTATCAGTGTCTGCTTAAAGCTAGGAGGAGTTTTAACTATCCTCTGTCTGTCCTATAAGGCTGGAGGACCTCTGACCCTCTGTATGGACAGTGCTGATTGGCCATGCACTGATCACATGCACTCTCCCAAGAAAAAAAAAAACTCTTTAGCAATACACACCAAACTGAGCATGTGCAGCTTTTCCCCTAGTCTCTGTTTTATAAGGAGATGGGTTGGAAGCAGTGGAAGAAGAGGAGGAACAGAGAAGACAGGATAAAATAGCCTTTTTACACAATGCTGAGGATTAACCTCTTAGGTTCACATTGAGTATAACAAGCATGTTTTACTGCATATACAGACTGATTTTACTGTTGTGGGTTTAGTAACACTTTAACCACTTCCTTACTGGGCACTTAAACCCCCCTCCTGCCCAGACCAATTTTCAGGTTTCAGCGCTGTCGCATTTTGAATGACAATTGCGCGGTCGTGCGACGTTGTACCCGAATAAAATTGATGTCCTTTTTTCCCCACAAATAGAGTTTTCTTTTGGCGGTATTTGATCACCTCTGCGGTTTTTATTTTTTGCGCCATAAACAAACAAAGAGCGACGATTTTGAAAAAAGAACAATATTTTTTACTTTTTGCTATAATAAATATCCAAAAATAAAAAATAAAAAAACAATTATTCATCGGTTTTGGCCGATTTATATTCTTCTACATATTTTTGGTTAAAAAAATCGCACTCGGCGTTTATTGATTGGTTTGCGCAAAAGTTATCGCATCTACAAACTATGGGAATTGATTTATGGCGTTTTTATTATTTTTTTTTTTTTTACTAGTAATGGCGGCGATCTGCGATTTTTATTGGGACTGCGATATTGGGGGGGACATGTCGGACATTTTTGACACTTTTTTGGGACCAATGACATTTATACAGCGATCAGAAATTTAAATGTCCACTGATTACTGTATAAATGTCATTGGCAGTGAAGGGGTTAACCTGAAGGGGGCAGTGAAGCGGTTAAATATGTTCCCTGGGTGTGTTCTAACTGTGGGGGGGATGGGTTGGCCGGGACATAACAGATCTAACTGATCCCAGTGACAGGGATCAGTAGATCTGCTTGTCCCCCACAGAATGGGGAACCGCCGTGTTTACATCAGCGGTTCCCCGTTCTACAGCTCTGTAAGGCGATCGCAGGTCAGGAGCGGACATCGAGTCCGCCCGACCCGCGGGCATGCCCACGCAGTGCGCAGGGGGCGTGTAAAGGGGCGGACGTCTATAGACGTCCTCCCGAAGATTCAGATCCGCGCTCTAGACGTCTTTCGTCTATAGCGCGGATCTCTACAGGTTAAGCACCAAATGTATCATGCAGTACAGTACACTGCAAGTTGAACTCAACATAACTACATTTACTGAGAAATCCTTTAGATTGTAAGCTCCTTGAGGGTAAGGACTGATGTGAATGTACAATGTATATGTAAAGCACTGTGTAAATTGACGGCACTATATAAGTACCTAAAATAAATAAATAAATATCTACAGTATGATTTACATGCGGACTCAAATGTAGTCTGCACCATGAATGTATTACTTGCTGTAGAAATCACATAATCCTCATCACAAGAAGAAAGAAACATCTTACACCACAGTCCATTCTCCTAATATGAAATATCTCAGAAAAAGTCAAGAAACATGTATTTGTAAAACATATGAATAACTTTTTATAAAAATCAATTAATTCTTCCAAATTCAGATAAAGTTCCCAGCAGTAGAAAACACCTAGATAAGTAAGGTTTAACTCTTTTTGTCAGCTGGAGAGATTTCTCCTAATTTCTTGCCATTCCTAGACATCCTACCCAATGGTCAGATAACCATAAAAACCTGACATGAGGTTCTAACCTTTCCCCATCTAAAAAAAAATAAAATAAAAATTCACTAAATTCTACTTTAAAGCAAAGCTTTGTCGTTTTTTTTAAATCAGTGGCACAACAGTTTTTAAAATAAAAAAAATGTAGTTTTGGCCTGTATTCTAACTATATGACCTGTATTCTAAACCATATCTGCTCAAACAAAATCCATTTCTAGATCTCTGAAGTCAGTTTTAATGTTTGACTAGAGTGTTCCTTTATTCTCATCATCAAAAAGATGTTATTTTTTTGTTTTAATTTTTTTTTTTTTACTGCCAAAAGACTTTATACACAAAGAGCCCGCATTTAAAATTACCCATTAAAAGTCATAATACAAGTGTGCCTGACATCTTCATTAATATGACAGTTTTGGGCTTTCAAAATGCCTTTTCTAGTGGTGGAAAGTCCAAGTGCTCTCCCACTCACTGTACATCCAAAGACGCCAAGCAACCTGGGGCCAAGCTGGCTGCTAAAATGACAGGATTCATAAAAATTTCACTCAGATTATTGCCAAGGTTAGGTTTCCTGAATTATGTCAGTGTTGCAATGCAATCCCTTATAACCACAGAGCAATATGTAACTCCATTACTATGCAGAAAACCACTCAGCTCCCAACCACAGGAACATTACCCAACTTCAACACAAACTCTAAACTGCTGGAGTGCACTCCAAAGGTGATCTTCTGAGAACTGATAATCTTCAATTCTCATACATGAGTTATCAAATAATAAATGACTGCTTGGTGAGAAAAATAAAATGAACTGTTTTAGTGCTCTTTATATTTACAGCATCAGGTATATTCCCAGCAGATTGCAACCCTACGGTCATCATTTTAATAGCCAGGTCTACAAACAGTAGCAGCCGGCATCTGTACAATGAATCAGGACTTTCTCATGGAGGGAGAAGCTGTAATTTCATAGTTCCAAATATTGTATGAAGAACATCCCAGAAACCCTTTGGTTGTTTTAGCTTATTGATTATAATGCAAGGAAGCTGGAGGCTGGAAAATGAACATCTACCAGTATGCTGGGGATGCTTCATTTAACATATTTCAGAATATGCAACCGACAGCTTTATCAGTAGTTAGACATGAAGTTGGAACTGTCAGAACTACTGAAGCTTTTCCAGTTTTAGAGAAAACATAATTCTGGATTAAATATCCTTACATCCTAAAGGTCAATCTGTCACTAACCTTGGCAACTCAAGATGAGAATACAATCGAAAAATGCCAAAGTAGAGGCTACCTTCAGTAAAAATGACATGATCAGTACATTTCAGAGATATAAGTAGCTGAAGTTGCAGGAAAAACACATATTTTCAAGTAAGGCTCGATTCATATCAATGCATTTTGCTTTTCAGCATTTTTCACTGTTTTTTGCTGTGCTTTCCAAGTTTTTTTTAACACGATTTGCGTTTTGCGGTTTTTTTTATATTTCTTTTTTTTATACATTTTTTTTTTCTTTTTGGAGGAAAATGTTGTTGCTAGGCAGATTTAAAACGCAAAACAAGGCAAAAGCACGGTAAAAACGCGGTAAAAAAAGCAGCACTTGCGTTTTTCATGCTTGCCCATTGAAGTCTATTACATGCAAAATGCCCGACCCTTTCCACAAATGCAGAGGCACAAAAAAGCATTGATGTGAACATGTTCCATAGGAACCCATGTTATAAAAATTCCCTGCATTTCTGCAAAAAGCATCAAAATATGCACTAGTGTGAATGGAGCCTAAAATAGCTCCATTCTCTCTTATCTCTTTTTAGTCAGTGAAGTCATCAATTATTATTTTTATACAGGTTTATAAAGTGCCAACAGTGCGTGCAGCACTTTGTTGATGGGGACAAGAGCCTCTTCCCGACAACCCTGGGCTGTGGTTGTTGGGGTCTGCGGACAGGGGCTTACTGGAATCTGGAAGCCCCCTTGGTCCACAGAACCTGACCCCCCTCTATGTGAATGGGTTTAGGTACATTGTACCCCTACTCATTCACCAAAAGAAGGTCAAAAAAAGAGAAAAACACAGGAGACAATTAAAAAAGAAAAAGAAAAGTGTCCCCCGTTGTAATCAATCATCAATCACGGCGCGCGCCGACCTGAAAAATAAGAAAAAGAAACAGCTCCTTCCTAATGTGAGGGCTCCCGCCGACTGACTTATTTTTGCTTTGACAGTTTATTTATACTTAAGGGTGTCCCCCTGTCACGTAACTGAGTGACCCCGCCCCCTCTGACATCACAGGCAGCGTTATTATCAGTATTTAGACACGAAGTTGGAAGTGAGAGAACTACTGAAGCTTTTCCAGTCTTAGAGAAAACATAATTTTGAATTAAATATCCTTACATCCAAAAGGTCATTCTGTCACTTACCTTGGCAACTCAAGATGAGAATACAATCAAAAAATGCCAAAGTCTTCAGTAAAAATGACATGATCAGTACATTTCAGAGATATAAGCAGCTGAAGTTGCAGGGAAAACACATATTTTCCAGTAAAATAGCTCCATCTTCTCTTACCTCTTTATAGTCAGTAAAGTCACCAATTATTATTATTATACAGGATTTATAAAGTGCCAACAGTGTGTGCAGCACTTTACAAAATAAAAGGGACATTAAAATTACAATATCATGTAAGACAAGTGCATTAGGAGGGCACTGCATTTGAGAGCTCACACTCTAAAAGGGAGAGACAAGTGATATAAATAGAAATAATGTGTGGGGAGGAGCTGATAAAGTACTTGAGAAAGTAAACTTTCAGTTGTTAAAGTGGAACTTTACCCATAATTAAAAAAATAATGTTCTTTAGCAAGGAATATACTGTACATTCCACATTAATAATTACGCTACCAAAATTAGTGTGTGCTGTAAATTGCCTCCAGCATTGTTCTTGCTTCTCCTTGCTGGAGACTGCCATTTTGCTGAAGCCTAGAGCCCCGGTAGTAAATTAAAAAAAGCAACTAAGCTAATCAATTTAACGGTTTAAAAAAACAATTACATTCCTGGAATTGCAAACTGTCACATTTGCTTTTGTCCACAGCCAAACTGTCAAACCTTCAAATGGCTGGTGTCATAACTGATGAATAGGGATGGGCTGAACACCCCCCCCCCCCCGGTTCTGTTCACACCAGAACTTGCGAATAGGAAACAAAAATTTGTGTGAACATGCGAACCCCATTAAAGTCTATGGGACACGATCATGAATTCGAAGTGCTTATTTTATATGCAAGTTATTGCCATAAAAAGTAAAGGGACCTGGGTACTGCCCTAGGGGACATGTATCAATGCAAAAAAAAAGTTTTAAAATCAATAGTTTTTTCAGGAGCTGTGATTTTAATAATGATTACAGCGAAAAAATAAAAATGAAATATTCCTTTAAATACTGTGCCTGGGGGGTCCCCTTAGTCTGCCTGTAAAGTGGCATATCTGTGTGATGTGTAGAACAGTGCCGCCGCAAAATGACATTTGTAAAGGAAAAATTGTCATTTAAAATCACTCGCAGCTGTAATGTATTGCCGGCTCCCGGCAATATAGATAAAAATCACTGGAAAAAAAATTGCGTGCCCCCCCCCCCCTCCAGTCCACACCAGGCCCTTTGGGTCTGGTATGGATTTTAAGGGGAACGCCCCGCCTCCTGACCCATACCAGGCTACATGCCCTCAACATGGGGGGATGTGTGCTTTGGGGCGGGGGGGGCTCTGGGCCCCCCACTCCAAAGCACCTTGTCCCCATGTTGATGGGAACAAGAGCCTCTTCCCCACAACTCTGAGCTGTGGTTGTCAGGGTCTGCGGGCGGGGGGGCTTATCAGAATCTGGAAGCTGCCTTTAACAAGGGGCCCCCAGATCCTGTGAATGTGTATCGGGTACTTACAATTGATTCAAACATCGGGCCCATACCTACTGATCACATGTGCAGCACCAAGGTTGTTGCAGATCAAACAGAAGTAGATTCCTTGGCTGTAAAGGATAGGAGGGTTTAATTCCACTTTAAGGCTGTCAGCCTTACAAATTTGTGGGTGCCTAAAAATGGAGAGCAACTGAACATGTGCAGAGCAGAGTGAGACAGCGTGTTATTTTAAACAGTATAGGCACTTATTGTTAATGTTTTACAGGAAAAATAGAGAGGTGGAATTTCCCCAGCGGGGACACAGACAGCAAAAAAAATAAAAAATTGACAGGGGTTTTAACCTTTCCACAATTTTTTTTCCAAAAAATGGCTTTAAATACACTTTAATCTTTTTGTTTGCCCCGGGTGAAAATATCTGACTGGCTGCTATGTAAAAAACCTCCACTTTCCCTTCCTCAAGTCTGTGTTACAGTCATCAATCCTTAAACACAGAATCTATACACATTGGTGTCCACTTGGCATTTTATCAGAAGACTGAAAAGACATGAAAATCCTTTAAGCTCACTTGTCCCATACAAATTACATGAACTGTGTCCATGGATACACGTAATGAACATTCTAATCCTTTCAGCCAGTGGAAGATATTGCACTTAAACTATAAGTCCTGTGTCTATCAAAGGTTTAGTCAGAAACAGAACTTTTAGTAAACTTGCTGCATACTTCCTACTATATCTCTAGACCAGACTGGGCTATTTGTAATACCGTACCTTATTCAGTTCCAGTCTAGTAACCCGATTTCCATTTACTGTAATTAGATAGGTGAAAGACAATTTCTGAGTGTTACAGATTACTGTTCTTTTACAGTGTCCTTCTGAATAGGCTCATATGCTTCACAAGAAGGCCTACTGAAAACTGGACTGACATGGTATATTGAATCCTCTCGTCACCAACTTCAATTGCAGGTAAAATCACAAAAAAAACATTATTTTAAATCCTTACAGGCAGAAAATTCCTTACCATAACTCTTTTATTTACTTGAAATGTGAACTGTGACAAGAAGCGCTCAACCATCCTGGGCGTGGTGACATCACCCATTGGCTCCAATAGTCCAACCATTGTCGGTGCTCCCTCCTCTCCCCCCCCCACTGACTGACACGGGAAGCCGGAGCTGCAGGATCATGTGACCAGACCGGAGCGGACTGAAAAACGGTAAGTATACTGTTCTTTTTTACACAGGCAGGCAGGATAGGTAGCAAGAGTGGGGAGTGGACAGTTTTAAGAATACTTAGCGTTAGGCCAGAATTCTACTTTAAGGCCCCTTTCACACGAACGGATAGATTCCAGCTTTTAGATAGATGAAGTTATCTACTGCAGCTATACTGTGACAATGCTTTCCTATGGCCCCTTTCACACTCTGCATTTAGCAACGGTTTTGTTACAGACGATTTCGAATGTTTAGAAAAAATGGATTGGAATGCGTCCAGGAACGAAGTTATGCAGCTAACCGCACCTATCTGCACCTAACTGCATGAATCTGCACAAATCTGCAGCTGAACTGTGTCAGCTACAGATAGCAACTGCAACAAGCATAGAAATTAATAGGAAGCACTTCAGGAATGTCAAGAATGTTAACAATGTTTCCACCGCAGCAGCATGTATCCTTGGCTAATCGGAATGTAACAAATGCAAGTTATCGTTGTGCCTTATCTGACTAACAGATAGCAACGGCAGATCAGCTGATTCTATCCGTTCGTGTGAAAGGGGCCTAACAGGGGATTTAGGAGAGCTTTCCGTTCACTTCTTGTTTTGTTTTCTAAATAGAAAACAAAGGAAAATCATTGCAATTAGATAGCAAAAAAACCCAAAGAAGAGCTTTGTCTTGTTTTGCTCCCACAAAGGAAAAGGATCTTCCTATCTTGGCCTATGTCAAAGCTAGCCATTGTTCTCTTCATTCCACCCAAAACCTCCTGCTCTCTAGCTCCCTCGTCATCTTCTCTCATGCTTGCCTCCAGGATGAGCCTCTACTATTCTATGGAACTCCGTACCCCAATCTGTCAGACTATCTTCTCTGATTGCTTTTACGTGATCTCTGAAAAACCTTGCCTATTCCTAATAGGCTGAACCTAATAAGTGAACTTGTATTTTCTCCATCAGATAATAACCCACAGTTATTACCTTTTGTATCACTTCACCCTCCTCCTAGATTGTAAGCTCTTAATGAGCAGGGCCCTCCGATTCCCCCTGTATTGAATTATATTGTAATTGTACTGTCTGCCCTCATGTTGTACAGTGCTGTGTAAACTGTTGGCACTATATAAATCCGTTATAAGAATAAAAATAACTGTATATCCTAATTGTTAGTGGGGTCAAATCCACTTTTGTTTTTAGCCACAGTAACGGGAAAATTCAAAGGAGCAGGAAGGAAAAAATTTCTTGAACAAAAGATTTTCCAACATTGAATGTGGTTTTAATTTGGGAAAGTTCATTCAGGGCTGGTTCACACCATAAAAATGCACCCCAGATCCGTTCTGGATACGTTTCTGCATGCGTGTTTTTGATGCGTTTCCGGTTGCATCCCAGGTTCTTTCTTCTTTTTTCCTGTTTTTTTCCACCATACTAGAATCCAGTGCGTTTTTTAAGCGTTTTTGACTGTGGTGTGATGGGCAGTGGAGTTGGGCAGCTATAACCAGGAGGGCTGGCAGTGCCAGAAGAGGACTACCTGGGATCAGTAGTCCACCTAGGACAGCTAGCACCATAAATGTTGATTGCTATACCCTAGAGACCCGCGGTCTCTGTCTGTGATAGGGCATCTACTAAGGCCTGGCTAAATCCAGTGTCAGGCCTAAATACATGTGCTAGCTGTGCCTGAAGTGTAAGAGTGGTGCTGGAGAGAGGAAGTGTAACAGTCTGCAAGCAAGAGTTGTGCTGGAGGAGACTGAAGGAATAGTATGTACAAGGAGTGTACATAATGTCCCAACCAAGTTTAAATTTCTGGGCATCTCATAAATCCCTTACCTCATCCAAGTTAAATTCCCACAATAAAAATACTAAACCAAGTACATGGACTATTCATTGACTTTGAGTGTTTGAGGAAGTGAATGCCTGGCTGGGCAGGGTGACAGATGAACCACAATCTCAGCAGCCCCTACGGGGGTACCGCTATATTTAGAACGGCATTCATTAAGTCATCAAATGTACTGATGAGAATGTTCATATGAACATTCATTTGAAAATCTACTAGTGTATGGCCAGCAACGTAGTGGACAGAGTAGGAAAAAAACACATTTTTATAAGGTGTACCCAGAAGAGGCGGCGGACCTCTCCATGATGTCACAAGCAAGATGGCGGCACAGTTGATGGAAGGATGTCAGCGGGACTATGCTGGATCTGGTGGCTGGGTGAGTATCCGCACTGTGCCTATAATACCACCAGGTAAGTGCGGGTATAGAAAAAAAGAGGAGGGGGAGTAGGCTGAAGGTCCTCTTTAAGTGTGAAAAGATAAATGTGCAGCTTTGTTTGAGCAGATGTCCTTCCTGGTACATTCAGCAAATCAATCCCAAAATAAGCTAGACATATGACATGCTTTTTACAAAAATTCTTATGAAGCCAAAACATTTCTCTTATTTGGGTATTATTTAAGTGATTACCTCACTGGTATGAATAAAATAAAATTCAGCCAAACCACCACCAATGCCCCGGCTACCCCTTTGGCTTCAAATAGTCACTCCATATGCCCCTGCGTGTTTATTTAAAAAAATAAGTCTCTTTAGCTAAGAAGGAGCTATTCACCTTAAACAAACTTTATTTTGGATTCCAGCTGAACTGAACTGAAACTAAAGTACTTTAGCCATTAAAGTATACATTAACCTTTACCATTCCTGGCAATCCCCCGCCACTTTACATACGCTCTGTCAACCATCCAAGTTTCAAAGTAAACAAGGCATTTGAGTTCTCTCTCATTTTATCTGGAGTACATTAGGCCCTGCACCCATGCCTAACTATGATTTAATGGTTATCGGGGGATAAATTAACATTTTTTTCCACGTATTTTTGTGTTAAAGGGAAACTCACAATATTGTTTCCAAAGATTTTTTTTTTCTTTTTTTTTTACTCACAGCAGCTCAAAATGATGCGGATAACAGGAACCTATTTTGAACACATCACACTTAGATTAGAATTTCCATTAATTGTGCATTTGTAACATTTCTGGAAATAAACTATGTATGAACAGCTATGCAGAAGACTATCCAGTGCCTTGGAGGCAACTAAAATATAGATATTCAAGAATGCATCAAATTAACAGGAGGAAGAAGACTATAGTTTGCCTATACTTCTCAATCCACTTTTTTTTTTTTTTTACAGCCACTTATTTTCCTTTTTATGGACAGCCTGAGTCAGCTTGGAAATTTTTACAGACTGTCAATACATTTCTGTATGGTTATCAACCTGTGCACAACATATAAGTAATTAATTGCACCTAAGGGTCCTTTCACACGGGCCCAGCAGACTCCGCTTTGCTCAACAGAGGAGCGCTCCGTTGATCCCCGCTGAGCAGGCGGATGACAGGTTCGTCTCCGCTCACTGTGCTGAGATGGACCCAGGGCCAGCCCTACCAGGTGTCCTGGCGGCAATTTCAATGGGGCAGCACACTGACGCCCAAGAAGACAGTGGCGGAACTTCCGCCCGACCCTTATTTTACTGTGGGGGGACCGCTGCTTATCCCGGCGTCGCTGCTGTTAGAGGACAGTAATGGCAGAGCACTCTTTGCCATACCTGCACAACGGACCGCCCGCCCATCCTCCCCGCAGCTCCCCCCATTCCTGCTGACGGATGCCAGGTCGGGACTGGAGAAAGTCAGCTGACAGCCAACAGTGTGAAAGGGGAGGAGCTGTCTGCTGTGCATGGAGACCCCATGCTGGAAGAGGGATCACTGGAGGCACTGACACTAAGAGCAAGTAAGTGCCAGTGCCATTGATCCCATCCCTGCCACCGCTGCCTGTATCTAAACCCCCCACACCACCTCTGCCTGTGTCTAACACCCCCACCACCCCTGCCTGTATCTAACACCCCCACCACCCCTGCCTGTATCTAAACCCCCCACCACCCCTGCCTGTATCTAAACCCCCCACCACCACTGCCTCTGTCTGAACCCCCTTCCCCTCCCCACCACCACCACTGCCTCGGACTGAACCCCCCCCCACCATTGTTGCATGTAAATCTGACTATCTGATAAATTAAATTTTAGTTCTAATTGTCATGATATAAAATAATGGATGTGGGGCCTTTTGGTGGGCGTGATTTTTTTTTATTGAGCCGGTCAGGGGGCAGCATTTCATTCTTCGACCCAGGCAGCACAATGTCTTGGGCCAGTCCTGAATGGACCTGTCAGAGCCCCACTCTACTCTATTGGGAAATCAGATTAAAACGGACCATCCCATCCAATCCAATCTGCCAGACTGATGGAAAATAGGGTCACCATCCGTCTGGATTTCATGGACAGGATTAGATCAGATAGCAGTGGCTATCAGCAGATATGTCATCTGTGACATCCGCCGCTCCATTGGAGTGAATAGAGGGTCCCATCAGGTCCACTTGAAAAACTGACAGGCAGACCTGATCCAAAAGCCCATGTGAAAGGGGCCTTATAGATTATATATGATACTATGAATTCTGACTTTTAGTAACAGTTGATTTACATGTGGTGTGTGTTCTTTGGTGTGTTGCGTATTAGATGCGTTTTACATGCATTTTAAGAATGTTATAAGAGGAAATGTGTATTGATTAAAGAGCATCAATGATGAAGGATGCAGTGCTTTTTTTGTTGACCCACAGCACTAAAAATGCACATAAAATACCCAGGTGTGAATGGGACCTAACAATAACAGTTACAACTGCAGAAATCAAAATATCAGTGAGTCGGGGACACCTTTGCAAAAACACTGTCACATTACCCTGAATGGTCAAAGTGACAACGTTTCCTATAAAGTTTCTTCCCATAAGATTATTTGTGCATTTAAGGGTGCATCCGCACCTGCAAATGCACTTGTACTCTGATTAGATGTAAGAATCCCAGCAATGGTTCCCGCAATTAGCTGCAGAAGGCAGCCCCATTGAAAGCAATAGGAGGCTGCCGGCTTCCGCAGCTATTTGCAGCCACTCGCATGTGGCAATCACATGCAAGTGATCAGCCCTGGATGCAGACTGCCTTTAAACATTAAACATGGAGCTGGCCTTTAACATATTTTGTGCAGGTTTTTTAGTTGTAAAAGCCTTCCTTGTGTAGACATTCAAAAACCCTAAAACTGCATGCCCCCTTGAATGTAATGTCAGTAGGCCCAGCAGACTCAAGGCTGTCACTCAAGTGGCACTCATAGTTACATAGCTAGTCAGACTAAAAGAAGACACAACTCCATCTTGTTCACTCTATAGTATTCTCCTTTGCTCCTCCCTGCAGCTGCATAACAGGTTAAAGTAGTTGTAAAGGCTGGAGGTTTTTTTCACCTATTACCCATTCTATGCATGAAGGTAAGAAACCTTCTGTATGCTGCTCTCCTCTAATACTTACCCAAGCCCCCTTTTGATCCATTGATGTGCACGGGAGCTTCGGCTGTCCCAGGTGTCTCTCTCCTCATTGACTGAGACAGCATCAGGAGCTATTGGCTCCCACTGCTGTCAAGCACAGCCAGTGTGCCAATGAAGAGAGCAGGGGGCAGGGCCAAGTTGCGGCTCTATGTATCTTATAAACAAATAGAGCGGGGTTCAGGAGCAAGCATGCACCAGTGCCCCCTTAGCAAGCCGCTTGCTATTGGAGGCACTGGTCAAGGGGAAGGAGCCAGGAGCACCCACGGTAGACCTGAGAAGAAAAGGATTGGGGCTGCTTTGTCCAAAATCATATTGAATAAGGTGCCCACATAGTCCACCGTGGGTTGTAATAAGGACCATCTTCTCAAGGTAGCAGCCCATCTATAAAGTAGGGTTTGAATGCTAATAATCCTCTGTTCCCAAAGCAAGGGTCCCTGTAACCCATAGACATGAACACACGTAGTATATCTACGTATTGAAGAAAGATAAATGCAGTTCAGCAGTTGAATGTAGTGCAAGTGCACAGCTATCATCCAAGGTGTAAAACAATACACAATAACCGTACAAATGTTATGAGAATAAGAAATATTGGGGGAAAGGTTGGGGGGAGCACCACTGTTCAAAACAATTGTAGCTGTTTTTTAATATTACCTGTAAGTAATAGAAGAAGTAATAATAATGATAACATTAAAAATGTACAATATACTTCGCAAATTTTGTAAGATGCAATAAAGTGGTGCATTTGAGTGATTCTGACAGTTGCGTCGGAAGGTTTGTGGAAAACATAGAATATGTTTAAAAAGACAGTGAGGTTGATTTACTAAAGGCAAATATACTGTGCACTACAAGTCCATTTGGAAGTGCAGTTGCTTTAGATCTGAGGGGAAGCGTTGCTGATTTCTATCATCCAATCATGTGGAAGCAAACATGCTTTTTTTATTTTCCTTGCATGTTCCCCTCAGATCTAGAACAACTGCACTTGCAGTGCATAGACTATTTGCCTTTAGTAAATAAACCCCAAAGCCCCCTTGCCTATGCAGAGCCTCTCCCTTTTACCTTCTTAGTAGAAGTCCCTCCCACTCCACCCTCTTCCATAGTCAGCACTGAAATGATTTATATCAGCGACCAGGGAGAGCGGTAACATCACTTCCCCAGTCATGTGTCAATGCCTGGCGAAAGACTACTTGATCCAACTACTGCTATGGTGGAAGAGATCATGTGTCCCTCCATATCCAAAAGCGTCAGGTATTGTTGATGGCTGTGGAGGAGAAAGGGGGTTCCTTTGCAGACACACTGTAACTTTGCACTGCATGGGAAAGGTGACAGTGTCTCTTTAAATAATAATAAAAAAATAATACACCAAGAAAACCCTACTAATTTTCAGCATCTGGGTGCACCAGAGCTGCTTCCAGTGGTCATTGATCCACCAATGAGAATAACTATCACTTTTTTTTTAAGGTTAATGGGAAGCAAGAAACCCTTCTAAATCTGGACAGAATTCTATATGTGTCTTGAAGCAGACCTATACTTATAACCAAAAGTTTGGCTGTTTAACAGGCATTTATTAGCACAGTTTAGTGCAACATAGCACTTGGCAAAAAATGGTACTATTAGCATATAGTTCCCGATTAGCAGCAGCAGAGCACTTCCACATGGGTCAATGCCTAGGAAATCTCTGTTCTTCTAGACTCAGAGCTGCCTGCAAGGGTTTTTACATCTTCAGAAGCAAATCTTACTCTATTCTGCATGTGATTACCATGATGATGTCATCACAAGACGGGTCTAGGAAAAAGATGCCCTGTGATAGCTTGTACGTCCACTAATATAGTCACTGCCTCATAGCCACAAGTTAATAAATGGGTCTAGACAAAATAGCTGCAGATGCCAACCCTAGGCCCCTATTCACACTACTGTAGCAAATCTTTGTGTTTTTAACCATGTACTTTTTTTTTCTATAAATCTTTTTATTAATTTTCCTTTTTTTCTTAACATTCAGGCACAGCAAAACAAAGTATCATACACATTGGGCGGAGGAATATTAATACAAATCTAGGATCTAATTACATTGCATTCTCTATATCCTAACAAACGTATGACAATTAACCCGTACATATTGCAAAAAAAAAAAAAAAGGCCAAAGAACCTATATTATGTCAATGGCCCATATGGGGATCAGATGTCGTACTTGGTAGGACTGTCCCTATTCGTGTAAGTGTCTCTATACAGTGGAAGGTTATTATTAATCAATTATTTCCAACATAGAAGCGCAGGAGTGAAAGATTTCTTCCAATGTAAAGCAATAACTTTCCTCGCATAAAATAATGTAATACTGACAAACTCCCGCTCTGCTACTGTAGGAAAAATAGACTTCACCAAACCCAATAAACAGACAGACATTGAAACCTCCATAGGAGAGGAAGTAATGGAGGTCAGCAGAGCCACCACATCAGCCCAAAAAATGACTATATGTGGACAGGTCCAAAGGATGCGTGTGAAGTCCCCCTGGACTGCGTCACATCGCCAGCACTCAGAAGATGGAGCAGGATTCATCTTGTGGAGTCGTGTGGCGTTATATAAGCACGATGTACCAATTTAAATTGGATCAGACAATCTCTCAGGGATACCAAGGATCGAATAGGGAAATCCCACACACCTCTCCAGTCCTCCATATCCAAATCTGGTATATCCCGCACATATCTAGCCCTGAGGCCCTTCAGTGGTGAAATAGAAACTAAACTTAAATGGGAGTATAGTCTTGGCGTAGGCTTCTCCAGACAGTTAGACCTGAGTAATAGCTCTAAAGTAGATTGAATAAGCATTAAATTATCTTGGGGAAACTGGGCATGAAAGGCATGGGAAAGCAGGTTCAAAGATGAGGTGAATGTAGAAAAAGTCAACAACTTCCCATCCATAACCACCTGTGAAACTAATTGAATGTTATATTTAGTCCATACAATGGGGTCAGGCAGTTTATAAAATTGAGAAAGGGTGGGGTTTAGCCAAAGAGGGATATTTGGAGAAATCACATCTTTAAGATAATGCTCACCCCTGAGGCCAGCCTACCAAGATCGAATAGTATTAAACATTGGAGCAGTCAAATGATAAGGTGGCTTGCAACCCCTAAACAAAAGGACCTTGAGTGCTTCTACAGATCCAACCACAGCAGCTTCCAGTCGAGTGGAAGTATTAGCTAAATCTGGGCATAGCCACCAGGCGGCTATAACCAACTGAGTGGCTAAAAAATATTTATATAAATTCAGAAAATCTAGAGTACCTTGGTCACTCTGACGCATCAGGGTGGTTAATTTATATCTGGGGCACTTAGAACCCCATAAAAAGTATGAAAAAAGTTGGTTTAATCTTGTAAAAAAGGATCTAGGAAGCCATTGAGGGGAATGTCTAAAAAGGTACATACATTTTGGCACAAATTTTCATTTTTAACCACTTAAGGGCCGAGCCTCTTTTTGCTATAAAATTACTTAGAACCCCAAACATTACATTTTTTTTCTAACGCCCTAGAGTATAAAATGGAGGTCGTTGAAATACTTTATGTCACACCGTATTCGCGCAGCGGTCTTACAAGCATGATTTCTTTGGAAAAAATGTACTTTTTTGAGTTAAAAAATAAGACAACAGTAAAGTTAGCCCAATTTTTTTCCATATTGTGAAAGATAATGTGACATCGAGTACACTGATACCCAACATGTCATGCTTCAAAATTGCACCCGCTAGTGGAATGGCGACAAACTCTGGCACTTAAAAACCTCTATTGGCGATGTTTAAAAATTCCTACAGGTTACCAGTTTTGAGTTACAGAGTAGGTCTTGAGCTAAAACTATTGCGCTCGCTCTAACAATCACGGTGATACCTCACATGTGTGGCTTGAACACCGTTTTCATATGCGGGCGGGACATACGTATGCGTTCACTTCTGCGTGTGAGCTTGGTGGGACGGGGCGCTTTTTTTTTTTCTTATTTATTTTACTTTTTATTTTTTATTTTTACACTGTCCTTTTTTAAAAAAAAATTAAGCATTCCTTGTAATAGAAAAAAGCATGCCAGGACCTCTTAAATATGAGATCTGGGGTCAAAAAGACCTCAGATCTCATATTTACATTTAAATGCAATAAATAAAATAAAAAAAAAAAATGACATCTGAAAAAAAAAATGTCTCCTTTAACCATTTCTGCCCCAGAAGGATTTCCCACATTAGGACCAGAGGACTTTTTGCGATTCGGCACTGCGTTGCTTTAACTGACAATTGCACGGTCGTGCAACGTTGTACCCAAACAAAATTTATGTTCTTTTTTTCCCACAAATAGAGCTTTCTTTTGGTGGTATTTGATCACCCCTGCGTCACTTCTGTCACTGTTATAAACAAAAAATAGCAACGATTTTGAAAAAAAAGCAATATTTTTTACTTTTTGCTATAATAAATGTAAAAATTTTTTATAAAAAACAAATGTATTCATCAGTTTTGGATGATATATATACTTCTACATATTTGTGGTAAAAAAAAATCGCAATCAGTGTTTCTTGATTTCTTGGTTTGCGCAAAAGTTGCCACGTTTACAAACCATGAGAATTAATTTATTGCATTTTTTTTTTTTTTACTAGTAATGGCGGCAACCTGCGATTTTTATCGGGACTGCGATATTTCGGCAGACATGTTGGACAATTTTGACACTTTTTTGAGACCAATGACATTTATACAGCGATCAGAGCTTAAAAATAAACACTGATTACTGTATAAATGTTTCTGGCAGGGAAGGGGTTAACCTGCAGGGGGAAATTAAGGGGTTAACTGTGTTCCCTGTGTGTGTTCTAACTGTATGGGGGTTGGGCTGCCAGGGGCATAACAGATCTAACTGATTCCGGTGACAGGGATCAGTAGATTTGTCATGCCCCCCCCTCACAGAGGGTCAAACCGCTGTGTTTACATCGGCGGTTTCCCGTTCTGGCTCTCTCACAGGCAATCGTGGGTCACCGGCAGACATGGAGTCCGCCCGACCCACGGCCCCACTCACGGAGTGCGCGGCGGGCACGTACCGGCTTCTCGCGCATGGGTGAATCGCCGTTTATAAACGCCGTTTGCAGGAACGTGCCACATTGCCACCGTTTATGTACTAAGAGCTAGGGACGGAAGTGACGTTTGACTTTGCTTCCACCATGCATGCTATGGAGCTGAGTGGGCGGCATCTTCCGCTCACTCGGCTCACAGGTATTGCGGCGACAGGATCAGATCATCTGATGACCAAAGAGTGGCGGGAGAGTGTCATCCGCCGCAGAGACCACTTTTATCTGAAAGAGGACCGACCGCCGTTCAAAAACATACTGGGGTTATGGCAGCTATCTGCTACCATAGCAACGGTATTCAACGGCAAAGCACCACCGTATAATGACGGTGGTCGGTCCGGAAGTGGTTGAAATATTTATACGACCCAGTAGGGATAATAGTAGAGACTTCCACACCTTCAACTTTGACCTAATATCATCTATTACCAGAGTCAAGTTCAGAGAAATAAATTCAAGAAATTACAACGCCCAAATACTAAAAGTTTTCTACCCACTGCAATGGAATATCTTTCGGGCCTCTTAGTCCAGTTTACCTTCAGCCCAGAAACTACTGAAAAGGAATCCAGTAAATGTAGGGCCCCCTGTAGAGAGGGCCCAGCATCATTTAAAAACAATAGGAGATCGTCCGCATACTGGGCTACCCTCTCCTCCAACCAACCAATCTGCAGCCCCTTGATATTCAGGGAAGTGCAAAGAGCCTCTGCCACAGGCTCCATGGCAATGACAGTTGGAGATAGAGGGCAGCCCTGCCGAGTTCCCCTAGATACGGAGAAAAGACTTGACAGTCCTCCCCTTATTTTCACTGCAGTTGTGGGATGTCTATATAGCACCTGCAGCCATTTTATAAATACCGTTGGGAAGCCCATTCTTCGGAGCACCTCCCACAAAAAGGGCCAATCAAGGGTATCAAAAACCTTTTCTATATCTAGAGAGGCAAGCACCCTGGATCCTTTCTTAAGGTGTGAGGCATAGATGTTGGTATAAAGTCTTCGTAGATTTACATCCGTAGCCCTGCCAGCCATAAACCCTGTTTTATCTTAACCAATGATACTAGATAACATGGGTTGTAGTCGCCGAGTGATACGTTTTGTCAAAATTTTAAAGTCTACGTTTAAAAGGGCATTCGGCCTATATGAGGAGGCCACAGGAGGATGGTTTTTTGGGGGGTTTATGAATCAGAACTATATAAGCATGGCTCATTGAATCTGGCAGAGCCCCTTCCATCAAACAATTGGAGTACAATGAGGCCAGAAGAGGAGATGATCTCCATGGGCTTTATAAAATTCAATGGGGAGGCCACCCGGTCCCGATGACTTCCCAGTAGGAAAGGAACCGTTGATCAAGAGGACCCCTCTGGTGTTAAAGGACGTATGAGCACCTCCCTTTCATTGTTAGTTAACCAAGCGAGTGCAACTATGTCCAGCAAAGTTGCTAATTCGGTTGGCTGAAAATGGGGGGTCAGCTGAGATGTATATAATGTCTGGTAAAATTCCCTAAAGGTTTCTAAGATTTTAGGCTGTCTGGAAACCATATCGCCTGAGGGGGGTACATATTTCCGAGAGCGGAATACTAGGCTGTTCATATTGAGCCATCATGGCCAGAAAATGACAATTATGGTCCCCCTGCTCGAAATACTTCTGCTTGTTTATATAGGTCCATCCTCGTAACCTCCGTCATATGCAAATTCAGAGCTTGTTTGCCATTAAGCTACGCATTAAAGTTAGCCTCTGAAGGGTCAGCCGCATATTGAACTGTAGTTTCATCCACTATGGCCTGCAGAGCATTCACATTTACCCACTGGACCTTATAAACTGCCTTAATGGCGGATATATATTGTCCTCATGTATAGGCTTTAAAGGCATCCCATGAATTTGCTATGGTAATGGACCATGCATTAAACCCCCAATATTCTAAAAGAAGGGAGAGGGGATTTTTCCAGATCTGGGTGTGATATCCAATGGGTTCCCAATCTCCACTAGGCTGCATCACAAAAATGATGAAGAGGAAGCGTAAGTATTAAAGGGGCATGCTCCCATAGCCCACTAGGTAAATACTTGGCGTCTACCATATCCACTAATATAGACAGTTTGGCAATGGCCAAGTCTATGCATGAAGCAGTCTTATGCGAGGTTGAAAAACAAGAATACAATCTAGTTAATAGACTTTTCCATCTCCAGACCTCTACCAGGCCTGCTATCTGGGCCCAGGACGAGAGCTCTCCGGAAATCAGGATGGCCAGATGGAGCAAGCTCCCGCTCCTGTATTAAGGCCGGGCTCACACTCTGCCCCTCAGCTGTTAACAGAAGGCAGTGTAAAACTGCTCACCTCTCACCACTAGATCACTGGATCAGGGTCTGGGTCTCGGGATCTCCGGAATGCAAGCGGGAGCAAAGCAGGGCGGGTCCCCCGTCACGGTCCTTGGAACAGCTCAGCTCAGGATGACGGGAGCTCTCCACAGATGCGTCTACCCACACCTACATCCAGTTCTCCTCCTCCATGTATTTTGCTTCACATTTTAGTTTGCATGCAAAATTGTGCATCTTGTGCTACACAAATGTGAACTCAGGCTAAGTGCTATATCATTCACAACTAACTTGTCTCGCTCTGTTTAACCACTTGCCAACTGCCGACCGGAATCTGACGGCGACTCACTGTCTTCCGGGGGGCCAGGGAGCGGGTAGGGCAGACTCGATCGCCGCTGGCTACCTGCGATGGCCCGCAGCAGTGAAAGAATGGAGGTCCGTGGGTCCGTGTAAGTAAACACGGATCTCCGTTCTGACAGAGGGGGAAGGGCTATGATCACAGGCTTCCTGTATATGGAAGCCGTGATCACTTTCCTCCCCCTGCCAGCCCAGCACCAATACAGTTAGAACACTCCCAGGGAACACTGTTAACAAATACCACCAAAAGAAAGCTCTATTTGTGGAAAAAAAAGGACACAAATTTTGTTTGGGTACAACGTCGCACGACCGTGCAATGGTCAGTTAAAGCGACGCAGTGCCAAATCGCAAAAAGTGCTCTGGTCCTAAAGTGTGAATTCCTTCCGGGGCTGAAGTGGTTAAAGGGTAAAGTTGCAAGCCAGCTATAATTTGAAAATATAGGTTCTTATGGCACCATCACTGCTGCTCAGCAATACTTGAATAATTATACTAAACCTCCACTGCATATTATCTCCATTTACTTTGCTGTATTTTAATTTGTAAATTGAGATATAAGACAGGTAGCGACTAGGCAGTCCTAATATCACATGACGCCAGGCACCCTTCATGTATGTTCTGTGTTCTGGCAGCATGTGAGATCATAGTCCCTCTGGGAAGGGTCTTGGCTGGTTCCCCATAAGTGATTGAGATCATTCTTTATAAATCCCATTATTTATCTTTTAAGATTTCCATTCTGTAGTGAGGAAACCTTTGAAATTAAATGAATTTGAGATTACTGTTGGGATCTCGTGCTTCTGAAATTACCTACATCTGTTTTTACACTCACAAAGCCAGACCAGAGCATATCGAGGAGCAACAATTCTGTACAATTTTCTTCAGCTTTCTATACTATACCATAAAGATTGTGGTTAATTACTGAAACTAGAATGGTGGAACGTCTATATATCCAAACTCTTCCGGGTGTACAGCTTCCTGGCAAGCAAACTGTTCCACTTAAGGGCTGACCCTGTGAATGTTTTTCTGTAAAGGACTGGAGATAAACAATTCTTTGATTGGTTGCTTTGGGACTATGAAAAAGTTCAGGTCGTTCATAAAAAAAAGTGATTTCTGGTTGTTCAGGGGCAGTTCACTTTTTCACAGCCAGCTCATCTTCTAAACCGTTTTTCTAAAGGCGCCCCCTAGGAAAATGTTCTACCCTTCCAATACTTACGGGAAAAAAGGAGGTAGGTCGCTCATAAAAGCCAATGTGTTTCACTCCTACATCTTACAGCTTATTTGTAGCGTGTCCTGTAAACTCCCCTCCATGTTAGTCTATATGTCCATGCACACTATATGTGTTTTCAGTTTTCAGTGGTAGGGGAGTTTTCAGGCGGGAAAAAAACATCACTTGTGCGTTTTGTGAGAGGTGCTTTTGAGCATAAAAATGATATGCTCAAAAGCTCCTTAAAGTGTTACTAAACCCACAACAGTAAAATCAGTCTGCATGTGCAGCATAGCATGCTTGTTATACTCACTGGGGAATTTAAGGGGTTAATCCTCTTCATTGTGTAAAAAGGCTGTTTTATCCTGTATGCATAGATTCTTCCCTTCCTGCTCTGTCTATCTGGGGATGGCCAGCTTAACACAGGCAGGGGAGTCCTCCTGCACATGCTCAGTTGTCTCTTTTATGCTGGAGAAAACATTTCCTTGTTCTCAGAGCTAGCCAGGTCACATGATATTGACATCACACATGTGGGTGTGTATACAGGCTGTAGTGGAAATCTCCTCCCACCTGAACACACAGCTGTGGAGAAACTGTGCAGTTTATCACTGACCATGCTATACAGATCAGCCACAAAGGAATATAGTGTCAGTATTTTAAAGTAAAAAGATTTATAAGCTGTGGGCACTGGTAACATTTTAATGCTAGGTTTGTTGCTG
>BLSH010086044.1:47758-62410 GCA_018402905.1 Glandirana rugosa
GAATACAAATGACCGCCACACTTTTCACATATTTATTTGTAAAAACAATTGAAAACCATTTACCTGTATCATTTTCCTTCCACTTCACAATTATGTGCCACTTTGTGTTGGTCTATCAAATAAAATCCCCATAAAATACATTTACGTTTTTGATTGTAACATGACAAAATGTGGAACATTTCAAGGGGTATGAATACTTTTTCAAGGCACTGTATAAGGGGTAAAGTATAGGCTGAAAAAAACAGGCTATACACAGCCTGATATTCTGCCAGTGAAACAGCTGATTCTAGCATAGATTGCTAACTGGTATTGTATAATTCTACAGCTGGCCATAGATGGATCTTCTTTTTTTTGATCAGCCAGCTGATTCTCCCATCTGCACATTCAAGCTGAATGAAAGAATCCTCCCCTCTGCGCTATCGTATTCTGACAGCAGGACTCCTCCACTGTCAGAATACACTGATCAGAACTGCAACCAATTTTGCAACAGTGCTGTTGGAGAGGAGTCAATCACTAGGCTGACTCTTCTCGAACAGAAATAAACATAGATGGATCAAAATTCGTCCAGTCCCTGATGAACCGGCCGAATTTCGTTCCATCTATGGCCAGCTTAAAGTGTCGCTAAACCCACATCATAAAAAAACTATCAATACATGGTTAATTACATGCTGTTCATGCTCAGTCTCTATGAGATTTGTTTTCTATATTCTGCAAAAAAATTGGTTGATCCCGCTGTTCTCTATCTCTTTCTGTCCCCAATTCAGCTAGGGATCTTGTAGCTGTGGTGACAACTCTGCACATGCTCAGTTTTCAGTGAGTTTCTATGCTGAGTATTTCCTCCCTATCACATCTGAGCAGCCCATGTGAGTATAAAGTCACATGTGTGGGTGTATACACAGTGGAAAATGACAGCCCACTCCCTCCCCTCCTCCTCCATGCCCACTAACCAGCTAAACACATTGGGGGTGGGATATTACATCTTGTATGATGGTGGCTTTACCTCCCTGTTATTCTAAGACACAGGCTGGAGGTGCATGACAGAAATCCACCCGCACGTTATTGCCAAAAAATAATAAAGATTTAATTTCAAATATATCTTTGTATGACAATTTAAAACAGTTTATTGATATTATTTATTTATTTTTACTCATGTGAACCAGCATCAGAGGACTAAAGGCTCCTCCTACTTATCCAGGTCATGTGACAGCTGTATATTGTTTAGGAAAAAAGTAGTGCAAATTTTTTTTTATTAAAATAATTGCCATCCATATACAGAAATAGAAGGGAAAATGTAAATTCAAAAGTGTGTGTTTATTATCACTTTAAGGTAAACCTATAAAAAGAGAACTAAATGGACTTCAACTGACTTCAGTACTAACCCATACCATGTGGTTCAGGTAAATAGGAGAAAAGGCCTTAGTGAGGCCAAGTCGCTGCTCGGTGAGTAAATGGACACACAGAGCCGTGGTTCTGGAGGGCACCTGCTTTGGTGCCCCCAGAGAAAGCTGCTTGCTTTGGGGGCACCCGGCAGGAGGGAGGGGCCAGTGTGGAACCCAAGAAGAGGAGAATCAGGGCTTCTCTGTGCATAACCACTACATAGAGCAGCTTACAAAAAAACAAAAACAAACACAAGGCTTTAATATTGCTTTAAGCTGGCCATACACCAGTAGAATTTCCGTAAGGTTCGTTCAATTTGCAAATGGTTAATTCATTCAAAATTGATGTTAGTTTTAAACCACAGAGACAACAAAATTTGAATGGGGAGGATGGAAATTTTTCTGGAACAATTTTTTCCAAAACAAACAAAACTGTGAATGTGGATTTTGTTCAGGAATTATCATACATATTGTAATGAAACCCTTTTTGTTACATCTGGGGTTCCATTTAAACAGCAGGTCTGCATGAAATTTTAAGTGCTTTAAAATGAAATTAGTTGACTTGATGATGGGCAAGTATGACTTTCATACTTTTGAAGTTAAAGGTGCCCATTAGACTTTCATCCCCATCATGTTTAAATGATGATCATGCCTATATGACCTCCAACAGACTTCTTTGGGGGGACCTCAATTTGAAGAAAATATACTACTTCCCTTCCACCATGAAACCTCCATGCATATTTATGTAAGTATCAAGGGGAGAGGCAGACCGCTGTCAGGTTATGACCTTACATTTAACCATCATGGATGGTCAGTTTTAAAGGAACCCTGTTACAAGCTAACAAAGATTTTTAAAAAGTTGCATGGAAAAGAAGTATCTAAAAGTACAAGTTATTTATTTATATTTTAAGGCCCCACTCCCCCAATTGCCTTCCCTAGTTCTCTCCTACCCTAAGCTGAAGCAGGTGCTTACTTACTCCCTTTGACGGTGGCACTGCCTACAACCCAGCTGGCAAAGATCCCTTGACAGACTGCATGCCCCTATATAATAATGTCCCATAGTCATTAATAGTACATTGCTCTTGCAGTACAGGTACTTCCTCTTCAAGTCTATGGTACCTTGGCAGTAGATTTTTACCAGCTGGGATGTAAACAAAGCATTAGAGAAGGTATAGAAGCAGCTATAGGTGGAAGGTTTATCTTGAGATAGTTCAGAGGGCAATGGAGCAGGGAACTTGTGCTTTAATACGTATCTGTCCTGCCTGTGCTGCTGTTCTCCTCTGCATTCAAGATACACTACTGACTGAAAAATCTTCTACATCCAACACATCTCATGTCTGATGCCTGGTCCTGTGCTCTGCAGTTCCTTCCACTATGCTTTTTGTTGGCAGAGGGACAACAAGGGTTCAATGTACCATAAATATAGTGTACTCTGCTATTGGCTGTGGGTTATCTCTCTTGTCCCCTGACTGTAGGAGCTGGCCCTCTGCAGTCAAGAGCCACTGCACATATAACTTTCAAGAATCATATTACCCTAATCATAGGGTAAACTACGACTAGGCTCCTGTGAGGAATGAAATGTGTTAGGGATGTCTTGGCACCAGGTGATTTTATATGTGCACTGCTTGACTTGAATAAATCAGAACTTTGGCTTTTATGGTGAGCAGCTCTCCCTTCCTTGTTCTGGAGTATCTAAAGGATATATTAAATTAATTCCAACATTTCTTACATAATGACATGGTCCCTTTAAATTTGGATAATGGACCATTAATTTCAAACGTTGTCATGCACTTTACACATATACCTTTTTACTATGTATTTGCAGAGTACATAGGTGATTTCCTAGTGACAGATAAGTACTCATCATACACACACAATCCGGTAGTTTTTCAGTTCCAGGTGTACCATTATTTTGAGGTTTTGAATTACAATGGCATGCATTTAAATGACGCTGTTCTGAAATCCAGTACGAGTGAAGCTGTCACAGTCTGTCTCCAGAGGATTTTGATGTTGTGTTCTATGCTCACCCTGAATATTTAGTACAGTATAGAAAGTAACCCTCAGGGCTATCATTCATCTCCTCCACTGTATCCTCCAGGGCATTATTACAAAGTCTTCACAAATTATGGATTTATGGGCAGAAGTTTAAAGATAATATCAGTCTCCAGCTCCCTGGCTTGCTTTAGAAGATTTCCATTATATTAGTAGACTGCATTAATAGGGTGTAATACGAACCCCTAGAAATATATGATAAACTGGAGACAAGCCATGTTGGCATTATGACTTTCAAAATAGCAGTTAAATATTTAGGTTTTAAGAGGTTTAGCAAGTTAATGATGTGAGTGAACATTTTCAGATTATATTTTTATTATTTATTTAAGCCATTTATATAGCACCAACATGCTTCATAGAGTTTTACATACGATAGTTTACATCGGCAAAGCTCACATTCCAATATCTGTACCACAGTCACACAAGCTGCGCTCTTAGACAAATGGAGAAGCTGGTTAAAGGGGACCTCGCTAACTAAGCAAGGTCTGCCTTTTTTAGTGATCTCCTTCCTAAAATACTGTAGTATGCTGCACTAAGTACATATATTTACCTTTTCCCTGGCTGCCCTAGTGCAGGGGATGTCATCACTATCCTTCCGACAAGATCCTGGCAAATGACGAGTAGCCCAGATCTTGCATATTGACACTCCATTACAGTGCAGGACTCTCTTCTCATGAGATTTGGGCTACTCAGCATTCTCCAGAATTCTATCAGAAAGATGGTCATCTCACCTAGGTGCCACAGGCAAAATCCAAGGGAGTAAGTACATCATTTTTTTTTTTGTCTTCGTTTTTTTTTTCATTTTTTTCATCATTTGGGGGACGAGACACTAGTTCTGCAATGAGCCAGTGCTATTTAATAAATCTAGAAGCCCTTTAAATATACAAAATGTTCTTATTTTTAAAAGAACCCCTATGGGTGGGACTTTCAAGATGGGGGAACCAAAGATCATCAAAAACACATCTACATAAGTATCAAATCCAAATTAATTTTCACATAAAAATTACAAAAATGTTGTAAAAATGACAAAAGAACCAATTAGTGTATAAACGTATTCTGTTAAAACGTTGGATTGTTCAAGTTCAGCCGGCTCGCACACATCTGCGTGTAGGTTCCTTAACATCATTCTGCCATCCTACCAAAGAGGAAGAAAGTCTGACATTTCTGACCTGGTCTTGGGAGCGTTAGAGTGATTGGAGGTATTCCCCCTCCCCCCCCCTTTGGTATATGATGGCAGATCCCGTCATTTAAGCTATTCAAGCTATTTTGACTGCTGTCTGATACTGCTGCCTACCTTGGATCACCATATGGAAACAGTGTAGGGTAGACTGAAAAACATTGAGCTCTATTGTGAAGTGGTGGGGGGGATTTTCTGGCATTCGCCCTCCTTTCCTCTTGCTCCCATTGACTTGATAAAACCCATCTTGGATCATTTCTATATACTGCAAGGCTCTAGGTACCTGTCCTTGAGCTGTGATTTGAAACATCTCCACATCATTTTCTCATTCACCATATGACTAGGAAATCCTCATCCATTGAGCTCTGAGGGCGAAATCCTTTCGAGTATTGTTATTAGACAAAGTATGTCCAGATATACAAATTGCATTCTGCTACACGCCCCTGACGAAAGGCTTGAACCTGAAATGCCTTAGGCTTTCTTCCTCTTTCGTAGGATGGCAGAATGATGTTAAGGAACCTACACGCAAATGTGTGCGAGCCGGATGCACTTGAACAATCCAATGTTTTAACAGAATACGTCTATACACTAATTGGTTTATTTGTCATTTTTACAATTTTTATGTGAAAATAAATGTGGATTTGATACATATGTAGATGTGTTTTTGATGATCTTTGGTTTCCCCACCTTGAAAGTCCCACCCATAGGGGTTCTTCAATTGGTATTACCTTCAGGGATTGGTGGTGGTACCAGATTGACACTACTCGCTTGCAGAACATATATATTTTTTAAAGTTTGTTTCTTTAATATAATGATGATTTTATAATAGACCTAGGAGGAGAAAAGAGTGTACCATCACTGCATTATAGGAGGATGACAGTGATAGAAGAGGAGAGGTGTGCAACATCATTGTATTATAGGAGGATGACAGTGATAGAAGAGGAGAGGTATGCAACGTCATTGTATTATAGGAGGATGATAGTGATAGAAGAGGAAATGTGTGCAACATCATTGTATTATAGGAGGATGATAGTGATAGAAGAGGAAATGCGTGCAACATCATTGTATTATAGGAGGATGATAGTGATAGAAGAGGAAATGTGTGAAACATCATTTTATTATAGGAGGATGACAGTGATAGAAGAGGAGAGGTATGCAACGTCATTGTATTATAGGAGGATGATAGTGATAGAAGAGGAAATGTGTGCAACATCATTGTATTATAGGAGGATGATAGTGATAGAAGAGGAGAGGTGTGCAACATCATTGTATTATAGGAGGATGACAGTAATAGAAGAGGAGAGGTGTGCAACATCATTGTATTATAGCAGGGTGATAGTTATAGAAGAGGAGATGTGTGCAACATCATTGTATTATAGGAGGATGATAGTGATAGAAGAGTAATTGTGTGCAACATCATTGTATTGTAGGAGGATGATAGTGATAGAAGAGGAGAGGTGTGCAACATCATTGTATTATAGGAGGATGATAGTGATAGAAGAGGAAATGTGTACAACATCATTGCATTAAAGGGAGATGATAGTGAATGAAGAGGAGAGGTGTGCAACTTAATTGTATTATAGGAGGATGATAGTGATAGAAGACGATAGGTGTGCAACATCATTGTTTTATAAAAGGATGATAGTGATAGAGGAGGAGAGGTGTGCAACATCATTGTATTATAGGAAGATGATAGTGATAGAGGAGGAGAGGTGTGCAACATCATTTTATTTATTATAGGAAGATGTTAGTGATAGAGGAGAGGTGTATAATATCACTGCACTACTGGGGGACAATAGTGATAGAAGAGGAGAGGAGTATATCACTGCACTAATGGAGGATAATAGTGATAGAAGAGGAGAGGTGTATAATATCACTGTATTAATGGAGGATAAAAGTGATAGAAGAGGATAGGTGTATAATATCACTGCACTAATGGGGGGGGGGGGGTAGTGATAGAAGAGGAGAGGTGTATAATATCACTGCACTAATGGAGGATAATAATAACAGAAGAGGAGAGGTGTATAATATCACTGCATTAATAGGGAATAATAGTGATAGAAGAGGAGAGGTGTATAATATCACTGCACTAATGGAGGATAATAGTGATAGAAGAGTAACGGTGTATAATATTACTGCACTACTGGAAGATGATAGTGGCAGAAGAGGAGAGGTATACATCACTGCACTACTGGAAGATGATAGTGGTAGATGAGGAGATACATATCACTGCACTACTGGAAGATGTTAGTGATAGGAAAAAATAGGTGTATAACATTACTGGAAAGGAGAAAATACACCAGGTATCACTTGGATTACTAAAGCTAATTTACTGTAGGACATGCTCCAGAAATAACAGCATTAGAGGAGAGTACAATGACAGGAGGGGAGTATGTACTCTAAACCCACCTGTGTTTTTTAGATTTTGCAGAATTTCTGACATGAGTAGCTACAAACCCAATCACTAAATTATCATAATAATGTAATTTTGAAAGTTGCTTTTTTTAATGACATCACATGCTGGCCCCACGAAAAGCTGGCAACCATTTTTTTCAAACATCAGCCATGACAGATTTAGCCTAACAAACACCCAGTGCAGAATACCACACACACACCCTCCTCCCTTTTCAGCATGGAATTCCAACAGCCACTTTAAAAGAAATTGATATCTTAGCTACATGAGCCAGAATGTCTGTTTCTGCTAGGCCTGCTATTCAACCTACCGAGCATTGCATCAAAAAGGCTCAGAATTAACGAGGGTCATAAATAGGGATACAGAGCCACAGCGACCTTCCAGTGACCCCTACCTCATGCCTAAAACATAAGAATATACACAGGATTCATATATTTGCATAGGAATGTGACATCTTAATCAAAAAGTACATATTTGAATGTAGAATTCTACGCTGAAAAAATTAAGTCTAAACACCGCTAGGCCCGATCACATGGGGAACCTCTGGTAACACTTCTTCCTCCTAGATTAATGTGTTTAGACTTGTCAGAATGCAAAATTCATACTGGACTATAATTGATCAGTTTCAGGAATGCACCTTGGACATATTGCGAGATATGATATTGGTACAAAAATTGTATATTAGGGAGGGTTGTTATTCCATGATCTGCCCCGGACAGCCCACGGGCCCTTTTTACCCATATGAGTAGAAAACAAAAGAGAAAGGAAGGCGCACGCACCTAGTGCATTACCAAAAACAATTTTTATTGAAATGATAGCAAGAGAGGGTACTCACAAAATGGTGGGTGCACAACCTGTGCAGAATGTGACAGAGTAAAAGCTGACGCGTTTCGGGAGCGCACCCCCTTCCTCCTTTGAACAAAGCTCTGAGGAAGGGGGTGCGCCCCCGAAACGCGTCAGATTTTACTCTGTCACATTCTGCACAGGTTGTGCACCCACCATTTTGTGAGTACCCTCTCTTGCTATCATTTCAATAAAAATTGTTTTTGGTAATGCACTAGGTGCGTGCGCCTTCCTTTCTCTTTTGTTTTCTAGTCGCTTTCGGATTTCCCCGTCCGAGGAGGGCTGCGCACATCGATGCATTTCCCTTTGCCTAGTCGGTAGTCTGCCGCACGAGAGGACTTATCAGCACGGGATTTTCTCACTTTTTTGCTTTTTGTATGTGTTACCCATATGAGTGGTCAGGGGTATATGGCCCCACCCCTTTGCTTCCAGAGAAAAGGGGAATAGACAGGACAGTCCTCAGTTCTCCCTTTACCATTAACTACAAACATCTGAGAACCTGTTGGACTCATCGACAAATCTCTGTTCAATCACAGACATTAACTGCAAGTATCTTTCTCCCTTACATTCTGCCTTATCTCTTTGCTGCTGTATATTATGTCTTTATTGCTTTGTAACACCATTTTTCTGTAAATCTTTTATTTGCACCAATTTTGACCTTTTCATTATTAAACCTTATTCTGAAAAGTGTTAATCTTGTCCCTAAAGCTCTTAATGCAAGCTATAACGAACCTGTTCTTTGAAGAGTGCTACTGTTTAGGATAAATCATCTGAATATTCCTGTCTGTGGTGACAGCGTGTGTTACAGGGGATTATTCTAAAACCATAATTTGTATTGCTAAAACTATGAGGTCCTCTGGCTCGGTCCACAGAGGTGGTGGCAGTGAAAGGGTTAATTGCTTGAATTAGCCCAATAACAATCGCTCTCAGGCTGTTGGCACATAGATTGTGGTCCCTCAAGTTGGGAAATCTTTGTGCTGGAAGTAGCTGAGAGTGGCATTGTTACGTAAGTGACAAGATCGGTATGAGATTGGCCGGCCCTCTGTCACGAGTTAGTGAGGAGGGCAGGGATCTGATACCTGCGTTTGTCACAGCTTTCTTTTAAAATCTGCAGATTTTATTTAAAGAATACCTGGTGATCCTGCCACGAAGGTCTTTGTACTGACATTTCCTGAGGTGACAACTCTCTCCCCAACTGTGGACCTGCGTTGTCACCTTGTCATATGTGCCCCTAAAGAGTGGCAGTGTCAACGCACATTGCACAGGCATCACTGATGTTACTGTCAGAAAGCCAGTGGTGTTTATTTGATATTGAAGAGAGTGTACATTGACAGGAAGTGGATGGAAAGGTTGAAGGAAATCAGCAGCACTGAAGTGCAAAAAAAAAAGGTGAAAACAGAATTTATGAATAAAACTGCAAGTGGTAATGATAATGATTAGCAATCAAAATATCCTCCATTTAGGGTTTATATTCATTATAAAACTGCAATATTTAATTTAATTACACTGTAAACATCATATTATCCAATGCCTCTTGCCTTGCTGCATCCAAACCTGTGACAACACTACTTCGCTTGTCAACTAATATAAAATAACAGCCTGGATATTATTCAACTCCCTTGCCATTTACAACATGCACAAAAAAATGCCTGTTTTCTGAGTGCAAACATTAAGCTCAGAGTGATGCTTATCAGCTCACTGTGGACCATAATTCAAGCCTGAGATCTGTAAAGGCGAAGACTGCACCTGGAATCATTAGTGACAGAGCCGCAAACTATTTCACCAGTAATACCTTGGAAATCATAATTTAATGCTTTCTCGTTCCTTTCAGTGCCGTTAATTTAGCATTCAGGTCCCATCCACTAAACGTATACATTACTGCTTCTCTAATATGGCTTGGGGCTGTTCCAAGCCACAGAATTGCAGTTTGGCTCCTCTGTGGTTTCCCTTTTCCTGCTTCCCCAAAAACAATGCCTGTCCCCTTGTGATATCACTCCCAGAGAGTGCGCACAGAGGGCAAGAGCAGGACACAAGACAGAAGAGAATTAAAAATAATGGCGTACACCCGCATAAAACCAAGCACGCCTTCGGAGGGGATTTGCGGGACCTCAATATTTGAAGTATAAATTACATGAAAAATATCCACTTGAAAAATACTTTATTTATCAGTGTCTGCATTCATGGCATGTGTGCTCTGTTTCTATTTAGGGACAACAGTTACAATGAGCAATAATATGAATGTGGTTATGTAAATGTCCTCTATTGTGTTCTGTTTTTAATCTTGCTTTCCTTTATTTTCACCTGCAGATGCGCCCAGTAAGAACAAGCTGTCTTGCAGAAGTAATAGTTAGAGCACAGCTTCCAACTGTTCCTGATTTCGAGGGACTGCACCTCATTCAGAACAAAGTCCTTCTGTCCCCCTTTCCTCCTCATTTTGGTGTGATCTATATAGTTGTATATAAAATGTACTACCTATCTATAAACGGAAAAGTGTTTCCCAGAGCTAAACCATTCCTCCAATTTCTAAATTGCTGTATTTGTAAATTCCAAAAGTCAATATAAGGAATAGTAGTGATAAAAAAAGCACTTGTAGGTTTAACCAATCATTTTTTTTGTATAATTCTCCTTAACCACTTCAGCCCCGGAAGGATTTCCAGCTTTAGGACCGGAGCCCTTTTTGCGATTCGGCGCTGCATTGCTTTAACTGACAATTGCGCGGTCGTGCGACGTTGTACCCAAACGAAATTTGCGTCCTTTTTTTCCCACAAACAGAGCTTTCTTTTGGTGGTATTTGATCACCTCTGCATCATTTCTGATCGCCGCTATAAACAAAAGAAGAGCGACAATTTTGCAAAAAAACCCAAATTTCTTACTTTTTGCTAAAATACAAATCCAAAAAAAAAAAATATAAAAAAATTTTTTTTTTCACCATTTTTGGCCGATTTATATTCTTCCTCATATTTGTGATAAAAAAAAAATCGCAATCAGTGTTTATTGATTGGTTTGCGCAAAAGTGGCCGCGTTTACGGATGATGAGAATTAATTTCTGGGGTTTTTATTTTTTTTATTTTTTACTAGTAATGGCGGCGATCTGCGATTTTTAGCGGTACTGCGATATTTCAGCGGACATGTCGGACCATTTTGACACTTTTTTGGGACCATTGGCATTTATACAGCGATCAGTGCTATAAAAATGCACTGATTACTGTGTAAATGCCATTGGCAGTGAAGGGGTTAACCTGCAGGGGGCGCTCTAAGGGTTAACTGTGTTCCCTGGGCGTGTTCTAACTGTGGGGGGACTGCCCTAGCTGGGGAAGGGAAGCGATCACAGCTTCCATGTAGAGGAAGGCTGTGATCACAGCCCTTCCCCCTTCACAGAACGGAGGTCCGTGTTTACTTACACGGACCTCCGTTCTTTCACTCTGGGGGGGGCATCGCGGGTGGCCGGCGGAGATCGACTCCGCCGCACCCGCTCCGTGGCCCTCCCCGGACACAGTGAGCACACAGGCGCGCCTCCGGCGGCACGCGCTCACTAGGCTCGATTTCGCGGCCGCTGTCATATGACGGCGATCCGCGTTACAGAGCCACTTTGTCGCCGTCATTTGCCAATCAGCCGTCGGCAAGTGGTTAAAGGGGGCGTGGCAGGGTGTGTGTCCTATGCCTACATACTTGTGCTAATTGGTGTCCCTCATTTCCATCTCAGAAAGGGAGGTAAGTTAGAGGATTGAGGGTTGAACCATTTACCACTGACAGGTGTGCTTACAATGATCAGATTTTATTAAGTTATGTAAAACCTTTATCACAAAAGGTACAAAATTATTCTGTAACTACTTATAAAGTGGTATAAGTGTTATAAAGCCAATGGCTGCAAGTGCTGATCAAATGCTGGTTTTCCAGCATGACTATGACAGAAGGTAGTCATTAGACTGGCTTTTGTTGAACAGACAACAGTACACGTGGATCGAAAATCGTCTGGTTCCTGCTGAACCGGCCAAATTTCATTACATGTATATCCTGCTTAAATCTGCTAGCACATATAACACTCCCCTCCCCCCAGACTGCCGTTCAAAAATGTCTCCAGAATGGGGGCACTAAAATACAGCAAGTGTGTTACTGGCCAGATCACCAGGTAAAAAAGTTTAAAAAAAGAAATCAAATCAAATCTAATGATCGGCAAGCTGCAGTATACTGTATTACATTTTTGGGTTTTTAGGTTTATTACTGTTTTAAACCCAAAAACAAAAATGTAATACACTATATTGCAGAGTCCCAATCCTTACATGTGGTGGCTGCATTTGGTTTCTTTTGTTTAGAGTTTCATTTTCTTTATTTTCACCCGATGATCAGACCAATAACACACCTCTTGTCTTAGGAACACACTTCCTGTCTTCCTTTCTCCAATCTGGATGAGCAACGGAGACACCCTTGGAAGGCAGCACTGTCAATCTGGGCAGAGTGTAGTGGTAGATAAACTAGCAGATTTAGATGAATTTGACTAACATATTAAAGCCGGTTTCCAAAACCTTTTAAGCAGTTACAGCATGGTTTTGCTTGTCCCATTGGGATAAAGGTTTTACATAAATGAATAAAAAGGGACCTTTCTAAGTACCACTGTCAGTGGTTAATGGTTTGTCCCAACTTTCTAACTGCTACTTTTGCTGGACAGCTTAGTCTGTTAAATGAAGTTCAAAACTAACAGATTTACTATCCAGATCAACTATTAAAACTTAAAGGGGTTGTAAACCCTCTTTTTTAAAAATAAAAAAACAAACATGCCTATACTTACCTGCTCTGTGCAATTGTTTTGCACAGAGCAGCCCCAACCCTCTTTTTCTGGGGTGCCCCGCTGGCTCTCAAGGCCCCTATTCTTCATCGGGTGCCCCCATGAAAAACCGCTTACCCTGGGGGCACCCATGCTGGCTCGCTCCTGAGTCCAGCTGCTGTGTCCATTGACACAGACAGCAGAACCTGGCCCCGCCCCCATGTCACTGGATTTCATTGGCAGCAGCAAGAGCCAATAACTCCTGCTGCTATCTGTCCAATGAGGAGAGAGAAGGTGGCTGGATTGGATTGAGCTCAGGTAAGAAAAAGGGGGGGAGCTGCAGCACAGAAGGTTTTTCAGCTTAATGCATAGTATGCATTAAAGCGGAGTTCAACCCTATTAAAAGTCTGCAGTTACAAAAAGTGAGACAAATTCAAAATAGTGTGATACAGCTTGCGTTTGTCTCCACATGAATGGGGATTGACCCTTGGGGCAGAGCAGATGTTGGAGATACGCTCTCTGGTCCATCACATCCCCTAGTGCTAGCCCTCCAGCTCTGGTGAAACTACAAGTCCCATGAGACATTGCAAAACCCTTACAATCACAGACATGACTTCTAGAGGCAGAGGCATGATGGGATTTGTAGTTTCACCACAGCTGGAGTGCCTACCCTTGCTCTAGTGGGACCCTGGCCGGGTGAGAGCCACAGGCATTCCTTGTGCTTACATCTGGTAAGGGTGTTGGGTGGTGGCTTTTTGTGCACCTGTCTATCACCACAAGCACATGGTGTGATCTATTCATCTATCAGCTCAATTCATATTCATGCTATATTGAGGACTGTGATCAATTTATTTCTTCATCTATCAAATTTACTTCATCCGTATGTTATAATGTGGACTGTGACCTAATATGAACTTATACTAATTTTCATTTGTCCACTGAAAAGCTTGGCATACAATTAATGTTGTATGTGGTGCAATTTATTACTAGCGCAGCCCTTTCCATCATATTACATGTTGGGAGTGGGTTGGGGAAGGGTTCAGGCATTCAGCGTTCAAGCATAGGATAGGTGTTTCTGGAGGCAAAGTTGAGACTGTAGAGAAACGACTTTAAACACCAGGACTGGGGTACTGCAAGAATCGGAATATTTGGTTTTAAATTACAATAAATGTGAAGGATTAAATGCTTTATATTTGCACCCTGATTCAGCTGTACATAGGCATAGCCACTCTTACTGGATACTGTTATTGTGAAAAGCTTGAAGATGGTGTGTGGGAGGTCTAGCAGTTGAGTAAGGTAAGAACTTTCAGACTTCATGTGGCCTACGATACTGCAGCTGACTCATCAGACTGCCCACCTATTTCTGACATCGACAGAATGAAATTTGTTAACCAATCTTCCATGCAAAATTACTCCAGTTGCAAGATGGTGGGTTTCCCAATACTGCATGAACTTTTCATTTCAAATCCCCCCCTCAACATTTCACTGGGGGTTCAAATCAGGGCTTTGACTAGGCCAGACCAGGACAGATTAGTTCTTTAAACTCTATGCCACTTGTTGATTATTTAACTTACAGTGGAATGATTGATTTAAAATCAGTTAGTGATCTTTTTAAATCCTTTACCAGATTCAAAGGTATTAACAACCTTCTTTCTGAGAACATTAGAAAGCTCTTTTGATCTTGGCATGACGACACCACAAATGTCATTAGCAAATAGAACACCAAACCCTAGATAAATGAAGTTTAGATAAGACCGATTTCACCCCTTACTCCCTATGGAGGTTCTAATTACTGGCACATAATCTGGAATACTTGATTTCATGGATTTGAAGTCGTGGTAAATTGAGGGATGTACTTAGATTTTCCAAGTGAAAATTTTGTGTTTTTGTTCAAATGTTTTATTACAAAGAATACACAATATCGGTTTTATGTGTCTCTCTCAAGTATATCACTTTTATCTGTAGGTTACTGTCTGATTGAAGATCTAGGTGTTTACAAGAGTCTTTCTTCCAACAATTATGGAAACTT
>BLSH010086044.1:62420-79089 GCA_018402905.1 Glandirana rugosa
CACCCCCCCCCCCCCCCCCAGTTCTCCCCCTCTGAGCTGGTGAATCGGGGAGGGTGAATTCTGACCCAGATCACCAGTGAAGTGCTGAGATCGCAGCTTCATAAACTGGCCGTTTCTGTGTCAGTCAGTGACCGCTTCTCCGTGTGTAGAGATAATCTTTGGAGAACATGTTCTCCCCCGATTATCTCTGCTTTATAAACCGAGAGTGAACTGTGATGAGCGGTGGTCCTTAGGATCACCTCTGATCACAGTTTTATAAACGGACACCCTAATGTTTGTCTATTCAAATATGTTTAAAAGCCATTGGGTGTGCTTACATGACTAAGTAAAGCCAAAAAAGGTGGTAGACATGAATATTTTTTACTTATAAGTAAGCCTGCACAATATACTTCTCCCGAGCCTCTCCCATCCTCTGGAACTCCCTAACCCAATCGGTCAGAATGTCCCCAAATCTATCCACCTTCAAGCGATCCCTGAAAACTTTTCTCTTCAGGGAAGCCTATCCTGCCTCCACCTAACAACTACACTCCTTATTTTCTCAATCAGCTCATCCCCTGCAGTTTACTGCCCTTTTGTATCATTCAACCCTCCCTCTTAGATTGTAAGCTCTAACGAGCAGGGCCCTCTGATTCCTCCTGTATTGAATTGTATTGTAATTGTACTGTCTGCCCTAATATTGTAAAGCGCTGCGCAAACTGTCGGCGCTATATAAATCCTGTATAATAATATTCATTTCATATGAAATATTTTTAAATTCTTGTTTGATTTAAAATGAGTTTTTGAGTTAGTCAGCATGCATTCCAATGTTGGATTTATCATTATAGTACTAAAGACTCCAGTATGATAGACTACATAAGTCACAAATGCACAATCTTCATAAAGTACACCTTCCATGACTGAGACAACTCCTCTGTCTCAGGCCTCCTCCCAGGTACTGCAGCTCACAGTGGGAACATTTCAGCAACAGAGGCAGAGCTGTCAGGTGGAAAGCAGTAAGCAGAACTAGGTGAGCCCAGGACCCCTGGGGGGGGCAAGTAGAGGAATTCTCTATGGTCAGTGGGGTGGCAGTTAGTAGAGCTTAGACATGAAGTCAGACCCCAATAACAAACTGAATCCAGAGTGAGGGGTCCTTTTACAAAGACAATCAAATCAGATCCGCTTGTCAGTCTTTTCATATTATTTACATCTATTTTATCCTTGCTTCCATCTAGGTCTGAAAAAAAGGAAAAAGAAAACGAAAAAGGTTTGCATCCTTCTCTGATTTTTTTGGAGTTAAATGTGACGGATCAAAGGTAAAAGGCTACAAACAATGTTCCCATCTATTCTGTTCTGTTCCTTTTCCACAGGGGTTGTGCTGAGCAAAATGTGAAATGCCCCTAAATCACATAAGGACACAGAAGTAGCTTTTATGGCTAAATAAGCGTAATGGCAGGCATTATTTGTAGTCTATTCATAGGCAGCATTTTAACATTTACAGTATAAGTGTAACTAAAATGAAATCAGAAAAATCAGCCCAACGGACATAAGTTCTTTTAATCCCTGCCACACTGGAAGATTACAGCGGCAGGGTTGTGTGTGGCAGGGGTATGTGTGTTGGGGTGGTGTTGGACAGCGGAGGATTTCAACTAACAGAAGAGGAATCAGCACAAGGGACACATTCTACTGACTGTAAGTTATGTCCCTTGTGCTGATTTTCCTGTTTTTTTTTCTTTTTACTTAGGATTTCAAGTTCAAAAATGGAGAACAGGTCAGATTATAGATAACAGTTTAACAAATGGGCAGAACGCACGTTCTGCGCGATCCTTTATATTCAAGAAATCTTTTTATAAACATGTGTCCTCAAAAATTCTGAGAGTACATTCATGCTATGAAGGCTATGAGCCCATTAATGTCAGCGTGTCTCAGGATATTCAAAAGTAACTGGGCAACAACATCTAATGGGTCTGATTGCCCTTTTCTTGTAAAATGACTAACCTGCAGTGTCTGCTGTTACCCACAATTCTTGCCCAAACTAGCCAATGATTTCCTCCTCTGCCTACAGTATCTCACAAAAGTAAGTACACCCCTCAAATTTTTGAAAATATTTTATTATATCTTTTCATGTGACAACACTGAACAAATTACACTTTGCTACAATGTAAAGTAGTGAGTGCACAGCTTGTATAACAGTGTAAATTTGATGTCCCCTCAAAATAACTCAACACACAGCCATTAATGTCTAAACCGCTGGCAACAAATGTGAGTACACCCCTAAGTGAAAAATGTCTAAATTGAGCCCAATTAGCAATTTACCCTCACCAATGTCATGTGACTCATTAGTGTTACAAGGTCTCAGGTGTGAATGGGGAGCAGGTGTGTTGAATTTGGTGTTATCGCTTTCACTCTCTCATACTGGTCACTGGAAGTTCAACATGGCAGCTCATGGCAAAGAACTCTCTGAGGATCTGAAAAAAAGAATTGTTGCTCTACATAAAGATGGCCTAGGCTATAAGAAGATTGCCATGACCCTGAAACTGAGCTGCAGCATGGTGGCCAAGACCACACAGCGGTTTAACAAGACAGGTTCCACTCAGAACAGTTGAGTGCACGTGCTCAGCTTCATATCAAGAGGTTGTCTTTGGGAAATAGAGGTATGAGTGCTGCCAGCATTGCTGCAGAGGTTGAAGGGGTGGGAGGTCAGCCCGTCAGTGCTCAGACCATACGCACTGTATCAAATTGGTCTGCAAGGCTGTCGTCCCAGGATGAAGCCTCTTCTAAAGATGATGCAAAAGAAAGCCTGCAAACAGTTTGCTGAAGACAAGCAGACTAAGGACATGGATTACTGGAACCATGTTCTGTGGTCTGATGAGACCAAGATAAACTTATTTGGTTCAGATGGTGTCAAGTGTGTGTGGAGGCAACCAAGCGAGGAGTACAAAGACAAGTGTGTCTTGTCTACAGTCAAGCATGGTGGTGGGAGTGTCATGGTCTGGGGCTGCATGAGTGCTGCCAGCACTGGGGAGCTATAGTTCATTGAGGGAACCATGAATGCCAACATGTACTGTGACACACTGAAGCAGAGCATGATCCCCTCCCTATGGAGACTGGGCCGCAGGGCAGTATTACAACATGATAACAACCCCAAACACACCTCCAAGATGACCATTGCCTTGCTAAAGAAGCTGAGGGTAAAGGTGATGGACTGGCCAAGCATGTCTCCAGACCCTAACCCTATTGAGCATCTGTGGGGCAACCTCAAATGGAAGGTGGAGGAGCACAAGGTCTCTGACATCCACCAGCTCCATGATGTCGTCATGGAGGAATGGAAGAGGACTCCAGTGGCAACCTGTGAAGCTCTGGTGAACTCTATGCCCAAGAGGGAGTGCTGGAAAATAATGGTGACCACACAAAATATTGATACTTTGGGCCCAATTTGGACATTTGCACTTAGGGGTGTACTCACTTTTATTGCCAGCGATTTAGACATTAATGGCTGTGTGTTAAGTTATTTTGAGGGGACAGCAAATTTACACTGTTATACAAGCTGTACACCCACTACTTTAGCAAAGTGTCATTTCCTCAGTGTTTTCACATGAAAAGATAGAATAAAATATTTTCAAAAATGTGAGGGGTGTACTCACTTTTGTGAGAAACTGTATGTGGGTACCTTTACTCTGCTATCCTAGGCACAGGCTCACACGGGCTTTACAATAATTCCAGTGGTATCTTTAGCCATACGAAACATCATTTTCCTGAGAAAAAGTGCAGTTTTGTTCATTGGTATGCAGATGGAATTGGCGTTATTCATAATTAAAACAGGACTGCATTATTGTAACACAAAGCTGTTAATACTAAACACCCCACATGAAAGACAAAGCTCCATTTCACTGCTAGGCGCTTACAACAAGGGCTGAATTCCTCTAGTGCTGCTCAAACAATCAGTCATGGAAAATTCTGAGATCATTTGCTTCATTTGTGGAAACCACTAAAATGTTAATTAACAGAAGCTTTCCTTTTGCCATCAGTCTTCCGCTCACTAAGTACTCCAGTATGTGTGCGTTCGGCGTCTTTCACAGCAGCCCAGAAGTTCTGTAGTAACAGCATCAAATCAACAAAAGCACAAACTTTATGATCTTCAGTCATCCATATTAAAATATTACCGTGGAGGGACCTTAATGCCCAGGACCTGTGTGAACCTTCAATTATTAAAAGACAGCAGTACTCCAGCAGAAAAATATTGATCTAGTTTCATCTGCTGCAGGTCTCAGAACAATGGGAAACTCGGTACAATGTCTGGAATCCATGAAACTCCATTCTCAGTAATAGCTCTCTGGCATCTAGTAAAATATTGATTTTTACAGCATCCACTAAAAATCAATATCTCCCTCGATACTGGAAATTGGCAGCCAGAGAGAAGTATGTCAAGCTGAAAAATACAGCCAGCATAAAACAGTATAGTGCTCACCAAAGTATTTGCAACTCACATGTAGGGCAGGATGACCAGACTTCAAATACTAGTGAAGATAAATAGTTTTAATTAGTAGAGGACCAAGCCTCTTACCGAATGTCCATTACCCACATCATTTTCCAAATACTACCAAAAAAATAACTGCAAACCTTTGTATTTGAACTCAAACATTGTAAAGTGTCAACAGAGCATTAAAACTGTCTGTCCTCAACTATATTAGAGACTGATGAGTCATAAAGTTTCAGTGTAGCCACATTTGTAGACCTCATTCGCACCTGAGTGTTTTGTAACTCGGAGCTATAAAATGCTCAACATTAAAATGCCATTGTTTTATATGGTGCCTGTTCACACCTGCATGCTCAGGTGCGTGACACTCAAAAAAGTAGAGGGGCTTCTTTTCAGGCAGATTTGGGCATTTTTCGACTCAAAAGACTTCAATAGAAGTGCCTGAAAAAATGCGCAAAAACACGTATCACTTACTTCTATTAATACAAAATAAATAAAAAAAATCAGTGTCTCCTCAACACAGGAGGTTCTTGACTGCCCATTTAAAACCTAGTGTTTTGGGTGGCCGTACACATGCAAAGCATTGCGACTGCAGCAAATATAATATGGCTTGTTGAACGGCTGTCAAATTTGCCCATTTATCTTTTATGAACCCATTATGGAGATGCCCAAAACTGCACTGGTACTGGCAAGATGTGATAGATACGATAAATTCTATATATGACATCTTACTTACTCCTGATCCTATCCTATTCCTCCTCAGGTATATATACTAATTTAGAATACAATGAGGCAGTGGCCATAATGAGAATGTTTTGGTGGGTAAATTAATAGCCTCTTGGGAATTGGGTACAGGAAACTGATAAACATGTATCATTTGAGATATATACTTATCTTCAATGTAATGCATCTCGGAAGTTTGAGAAAATATTGAAAAAATGGGTAGACGCCCCATGTTCCAATTTGGCCTGAAAATGGAGACCAGGGAATACGTAACATGCATTAGTGCTCTCTGGGTTTTACAAGGGTCCCCCTCCTCTTTTCTTAAATACTTGATGTAGGCAAGTGTTTAAATCAAAAGTACTATTGACTACCTGAGTGTAGCAGTTGCTCTGGGATATTGTATTTTAAGTCAAATACAAAAGAATATACTGCGCTTGTGGTAACCAAAAAACATGTGTGATCCAGCTGCAACTTAAACATGTGAGAGTGTCATGTGTGAACAATATTTAAACGTGAAGCTGCACTCAAATTAGTGAAGTAAAGAGATCCACTCTTCTAGAGGTAAGACCTAACGGTACTGATAAAGATTTTAACTTACCGTTTATCACTACATACTCTAGGCAACATTGCGTGACCTAACGGATCATTTAGAAAAATTGGCCTATACTGTTGGGTGACAAAATACTAGCTACACTTCTACCTACCAAACCATGTGTTGTATAAAGAGGTGTTTCTTCTATTAAAGATAAAGTAGTGCATTCAATAATAGACCCCCCTACTCGACCAAGTTTTTTTCATAACATAGTGGGTTTTTACAGATGTGGGAGATGTCTAGTTTGCAGACTTGGGGGTCAGAGGACACAGAGGAGACATTTTGATTTTACATCAATAACCACCGGGAAAACATATCACATTAAGCCCTTCCCCACGTGTGATATGACCAACGTCGTGTACCTCCTTCAGTGTCCTTGCGGGAGACAATACGTGGGCTGGACCACCAGGGCCCTTAAAGTTAGACTGCAGGAACACATCAAGAATATCAGAAAAGGGTTTCGGAAATACAGTGTTTCTAGGCATTACGATGAGGCTCACGGAAGAGACCCTAGAGGCACTTTGTTTTTGGGGATAGACCACTTCGTCCCACACTGGAGGGACGATCTCAAGGTGAGAGAACTATTCAGATGTGAGATGTGGTGGATTTATTCCCTTAAAAGTTACACCCCACACGGTCTTAACATTGACTGGGACGTGAACTGTTTTATAAATACTTGCTAATCAATTTTTCACCCGCTGTTTTTTTATCTGCTTTTTATAATGCTTTTTATATGGTTTTTATCTACATTTAGAGCCTTATATTTAGTATTGATAAAACAATCACACTCTGTGCAATGGGACAAGGGAGTGGGACTTTGAATGAAGAGTGTGGTGGTACTGAGGTGACACTGATGGACATGACTGAATTCTAGTAAAAAGTATTTATTAATACAATCAATTCAGCAGTTACAAAAAACATAGTCGCAATAGCGATCCAAGAGAGTATAGCAATTGACAATAAAACATCTTACAATTCATGGTAATGGTTCCCCATCCATCAGTGTAATACTTATTATACACATTATTATACACATACAATTGATATAAGCTGCATGACCCATAGCTTGTAGTTCCATGGGGTTAGACCCCTAGGTAAAAAATATAAAATAATGAAGATGGTATAAGACAGCAGAAAACCGGTAGCACATGGGGTACCTAGACACGGTAGATGGTGGCTCTACGTGTTTATTTTTTAGCCCATGAACACCTTTGCTCCTGACGAGTGGCCTTTTTGAAGTCATGAAACGCGTAGAGCCACCATCTACCGTGTCTGGGTACCCCATGTACTCAGGGGTACATAGGATCCGGTAAGCTACATCTTTTATTTGGGTGTCTCACCTGGTGATGGTATGTGCACTTATGAACACCGGCTGAGGATTCGTGACAACTTTAATTAACTTTGAATCAGAGACTTATCACATTTATTTGTTTAATTCTATAGACTTTTGGGAAAAATTATTTGAATGCAGCTTCATGTTTATATATTGTATTCTAAGACTTAATGTTGGATAATATGGGGGAGGGGAAGAGAGAGAGAAGGAAAGCACTCTCTTTTTTTTTATCTTATTCTTCTTGGTTGTTTTATTTCTCTTCCCTCTCTCAAAATATATTTCAAGGGAATGGGCAATACAATTCCTGCCTCCACACTGCCAAGCAGGTCTAATTTACCACTCTTATTAACACCTTCTAACCCAGTCCCCATCAACTCTTCTCTACCTTCAACTCCCTACTTCGTCCTCCACTGCCTCCACCCACTAACTTCCCCAGTTAAGACCCCATGTCAACAGGTGCCATTGACGCTATCCTTATTCAAACCTGCTACTACAGGCAAAGTTGCTAAACTCATTTCTAATGCCCACCTAACCACCTGTCCTCTGGACCCTATTCCCTCTTAAATACTACAGTCACCCTCTGACTCTATCCTACACTCTCTAACTCACATCTTCAATCTCTCCCTCTCTTCTGGCATCTTCCCCAATGCTCTAGAACATGCATTGGTCACCCCATACTCAAAAAGCCATTCTTTGACCCTACCAATCTTAACAATCTATGCCCTATCTCCTTGCTCCCCTTTTCCTCTATACTCCTTGAATGCCTGTCTACAACCAACTGAGTGACCACCTCATTAAGAATAACCTTCTTGATCCCCTTCAATCTAGATTTCGTCCTCAACACTCCACAGAAACTGCCCTTCTAAAACTCACAAATTAACTACTAACCGCAAAAACCAATGGACACTACTCTGTACTCCTACTTGTGGACCTTTCTGTTTCCTTTGATACAGTTGACCACCCCCTCCTCCTCAAAAAACTTTACTCCCTCGGTCTCCGTGACTGTGCTCTTCGGTGGCTCTCATCCTACCTATCGCAATGCACCTTCAGTGTCACATATAATTCTACTTCCTCCTCTCCTCTTCCTTTCTCTGTCAGGGTCCCTCAAGGTTCTGTTCTTGGACCTCTCTTATTTTCAATATACACCTCTTCCCTGGGCAAGCTGATAGTCTCCCACAGCTTTCAATATCATTTCTACGCTGATGACACTAAAATCTACCTCTTCACCCCTCAACTCACTCCATCAGTCTCCTCACGCATCACTAACTTATTAACAGACATATCTGCCTGGATGTCTCACCACTTCCTCAAACTCAACTTGTCCAAAACCAAACTCATAATATTTCCTCTCCCACGTGCCTCTTCCCATGACTTCTCTGTCAAGAGCAATGACACAACCATCTACCCATCCCCACATGTCAGGGTGCTCGGTATTATCCTGGATTCTGAACTCTCATCCAATCACTATCTATAGCTTGCCGCCTCAACCTTCGCAACAACTAAACTGCGTCCATTTCTACCCAATGATACCATAAAGCTCCTGATTCACTCCATGGTCATCTCTCGCCTCGAATACTGCAACTCCCTCCTCATTGGCTTACCTTTAAATAGACTATCCCCCCTTCAGTCCATCATGAATGCTGATGCCAGACTCATCCACCTCACAAACCGCTCAGTGTCTGCTACTCCTCTCTGCCAATCCCTCCATTAGCTGCAACCCGCCCAACAAATTAAATTCAAAATACTAACAATAAGTTACAAAGCCATCCACAACTCTGCTCCCAGCTACATCACTAGCCTAGTCTCAAAATACCAATCTAATCACCCTCTTCGTTCCCCCCAAGACCTTCTGCTCTCCAGCTCCATCATCACCTTTTCCCATATTTGGCTCCAGGACTTCTCCCGAGCCTCTCCCATCCTCTGGAATTCCCTTCCCCAATCTGTCAGACTGTCTCTAAATCTATCCACTTTCAGGCGATCCCTGAAAACTTTTCTCTTCAGAGAAGCCTATCCTGCCTACACCTAACAACTACACTTTTATTTTCTTCATCAGCTCATTCCCCACAGTTATTACCCTTTCATATCACTTGACCCTCCCTTCTAGATTGTAAGCGCTAACGAGCAGGGCCCTCTGATTCCTCCTGTATTGAATTGTATTGTAACTGTACTGTCTGCCCTAATATTTTAAAGTTCTGTGCAAACTGTCATCGCTATATACATCCTGTATGATTATAATAATAATACTAACAATTCTAATAAATGACCTAAAATATACTGTTGGGGGGAAAAAAAGGTTGGATTTTGGGACTTTTTCGGTGCCAAGAACAATGAAAATACAATTTTACATAAATGCCATATCATACAACTGATCAATCGCTCATGCTCAACATGTTTTGCCCTGGGTGGGGCTTCTTCAGGAGTCTTACAGGTGTTGTATAAAGTAAATACTGCAAATAAGAAAACAGCATGTAAGTATATTGCAATAAATATATACCATTCATTTACATGAACAAATCACTTCCTTTTAACCTATATGCGTCTACATATGTCTAAGGAAAATCTGTATATATATCCATAAACAACATCAAACAATAAACACAATAGAGTTTTTTGAGGGCTGTTTTCAAAAACCAACAAGGGGGATGTACCAGCTTGTATAGAAAAATTCTTCTCAAATTGAACATAAGGTATAGTGGATTACATGTACACAGCCTCTCAATAACCCCCTATGGAAAGATATGACATTAAATGACATAAAAGCTCTTGATGATCTTATGAGTCTATGGGAAGAAGGACATACAGAGGAGGAGGATTCCGAAATGGATAATACATCCACCGAGCCAATAACAGACCTTCAATGTGACCGACCCATATTCCCACAAGCAAAACAATGCAGAGCCAAATCTCAGAGGTTCCCTGCACTACAGGCAGATCCTTACATCAGGCATTTACCAAACAGGTAAGCAATAAGATACAACAAACTAAGTGGAAAAAAAGCGTCTTCCTCTAAATTGTCTCCTGCTTAAAAAGCAGCGGTCAAACCTCTTCATGAGGAGAAAAGTATAGTAATAAAGCCATCCGATAAAGGGCAGAAATTTAGTTGTGAGGAATGTACACCAATATGAGACAGTGGTCAAAAATCTTTTGAAAAATAGGGAATGGTACAAAAAAGTACCTGAGACCTATTTCAATACATCCAACAAAAAGACAGAAAACGAATAGGTTCCACATATCATAGTAACCTTATTGACCAAAAAACCTGGGAATTTCTAAACATAAAACTACCAAAGACACCAACATTATATGTTCTGCCAAAAATTCACAAAAACCAGCAAAACCCGCCAGGAAGACCAATAGTCTCTGGCAATGGCTGCCTCACTGAAACAGCGAGTCAGCTCGTAGATGATTACCTCCGCCCCCATGTAACAGCTTTGCCCTCTTACAGTTGTATGCAACAGTTTAGGAACCCCTGACAATTTCCACGATTGTCATTTATAAATATTTGGGTGTTTGGATCAGCAATTTCATTTTGATCTATCAAATAACTGAAGGGCACAGTAATATTTCAGTAGTAAAATTAGGTTTATTGGATTAACAGAAAATGCGCAATATGCATCAAAACAAAATTAGACAGGTGCATAAATTTGGGCACCCCAACAGAAAAATCAAATCAATATTTAGTAGAGCCTTCTTTAGCACAAATAACAGCCTCTAGACGCTTCCTATAGCCTGTAATGAGTGTCTGGATTCTGGATAAATGTATTTGGACCATTCCTCCTTACAAAACATCTCCAGTTCAGTTAGGTTTGATGGTTGCTGAGCATGGACAGCCCGCTTCAAATCACCCCACAGATGTTCAATGATATTCAGGTTTGGGGACTGGGATGGCCATTCCAGAACATTGTACTTGTTCCTCTGCATAAATGCCCGAATAGATTTTGAGCAGTGTTTTGGGTCGTTGTCTTGTTGAAATATCCAGCCCCAGCGTAACTTCAACTCTGTGATTCCTCAACATTATTTTCAAGAATCTGCTGATATTGAGTGGAATCCATGAGACCCTCAACTTTAACCAGATTCTCAGTACCGGCACTGGGCACACAGCCCCACAGCATGATGGAACCTGCACCAAATTTTACTGTGGGTAGCAAGTGTTTTTCTTGGAACGCTGTGTTCTTTTGTTGCCATGCATAACGCCCCTTGTTATGACCAAATAACTCAATCTTTGTTTCATCAGTCCACAGCACCTTATTCCAAAATGAAGCTGGCTTGCCCAAATGTGCGTTTGCATACCTCAAGCGACTCCGTTTGTGGCGTGTGTGCAGAAAAGGCTTCTTTCGCATCACTCTCCCATACAGCTTCTCCCTGTGCAAAGTGCGCTGAATTGTTGAATGATGCACAGTGACACCATCTGCAGCAAGTTGATGTTGTAGGTCTTTGGAGGTGGCCTGTGGGCTGTTTTTGACCGTTCTCACCATCCTTTGCCTTTGCCTCTCCAATATTTTATGTGGCTGCCACTTCTGGCCTTAACAAAAACTGTGCCTGTGGTCTTCTATTTCTTCACTATGTTCCTCACAGTGGACAATGACAGCTTATATCTCTGCAATAACTTTCTGTAGCCTTCCCCTAAACCATAATGTAGAACAATCTTTGTTTTCAGGTCATTTGAGAGTTGTTTTGAGGCCCCCATGTTGCCACTCTTCAGAGGAGAGTCAAAGAGAACAACAACTTGCAACTGGCCACCTTAAGTACCTTTTCTCATGATTGGATGCACCGGTCTATGAAGTTCAAGGCTTAATGAGCTCACCAAACCAATTGTGTGTTCCAATTAATCAGTGCTAAGTAGTTATAGGTATTCAAATCAACAAATTTATGCACCTGTCTAATTTCGTTTTGATGCATATTGCACATGTTCTGTTAATCTAATACACCTCATTTCACTACTATAATATTACTGTGTCCTTCAGTTATTTGATAGATCAAAATTAAATTGCTGATCCAAACACCCAAATATTTATGGAAATTGTCAGGGGTCCCTAAACTACAACTGTATATCCAAGATATGAGTGATCTCTTGAGAACCCTAGAGGGACTACATGTCCCCACTGGTTCATGGTTGGTGGCCATTGATGTTGAGGTCCTCTACAACTCCACCCCCCATGAGCTGGGGGTGGACGTTGTGGAGGCCTTCCTGTCTGAAAGGGAGGAAACATCATGGCCTTACAACCAGTTCATCTTGGATTAATTGCTTTTCATTTTTTTGAACAGTATATTTATGTTGGACCGCTCCCACTACCTCCAGGTGCAGGGGATAGCGTTGGGGACCAGATGCGCCCCGTCGTATGCCAACCTGTACCTGGGGGGATGGGAGCGGGATCTCTTTTTTAGAGATGAGAGGCAGGCCCTCATCAATAAAGTGCTGGTCTGGCGCAGATTCATTGATGACCTTTTTGTTGTGTGGACTGGAACCCATGATGAACTTTTGACATTCATGGACAGTCTGAAAACTAACCAATTCAACCTAAAGTTCACTATGGACTGCCATCAGCGGACTCAAAATTTAATTGATATTCAGATTCTGGTCCACCCTGATGGCAATCTAGGATCTGCATTATACGGCAAACCATGTAGTGGAAACACCATTCTACACGCCAGTAGTTCCTATCTGCGTTCACTAGTGACCAGCATTCCGTACAGTCAGTACCTCCGCATCAGGAGGAACTGCAGTCGGGATGCTGATTTTGAAAAGGAGGCCAAGGCCTTATGACACAGCTGCAACAGAAGGGGTATAGTAAGAATTGTTTAAAGAAGGCCTATAGGGGAGCAAAATACCAGGAAAGAAGAACACTCATTCACAAAAGAAAGAAAAAATAGATTCTGAGGGTGCAGTAAGACTGATCACAAGATTTTCTGGGCAAAATCGACAGATCAGACAAATCATGCAAAAATACTGGTATTTGCTGCTGGCAGATGACTCAGTATCAATACATATAAAATCCTACCCTGAAATTACATATAGGAGATCTAAATCCCTAAAGGATAGGTTGATTCACAGCCACCACTCCTCTGGGGTGGAGGCACGAACCAGGGCACATGGACATTATTCATGCAAAAATTGTAATTTCCGTAGGTACATCTTTGAAGCACCCTCTATTAGCTTGCCAAATGGGCAGATCTACATACCTCAATTTCGTGCCGACTGTCAGTCAGTGGGTATAATATACATCATGTACTGCCACTGTGGGGCCTTTTACGCAGGGACCATGTGTCCCTGGTGGCCAAAAAGAGGATGGGAACACCCATTAGCCAACATATGGACTTATTTCATCAATTTGAGTGTGCTATGATGCATTTTTATGCATTGGAGTACATTCCCCCCACTGTACGAGGGGGAGATCATGATAAAATATAGCTACAACGCAAAACTTGATGGATCCACAATTTGGCAGCTTTACAATTTCCTGGATTCAATGATGCGCTAAGCTATAAGTCCTCTCTACAATACAGTTCCCAAATATGCAGGTATCCAGTCTTTTGCTATGAAGGAATTTCATTACACATTCATTGCTTAAAAGAGTACTGTGTCTTTAATTGGTAGAACTATGTGACGTAACATCTGTAAACATTTGATATAACAAATGTATGTTGGCAAAATGGGAATATATACCCCTATGGGTTGCTTTTTGATTATTTTGATTATTTAATTCATCCTAATTGTGATTTCATTGCCAACAGGGTGAGCTATATACCAGTTTTTGTACTAATAATTAATAATTAATACTTATTCTTGTAATCAACATTTTGTTTCTACATAATTCTTAGCCCAAATTGATGGTTACATGCCCCTGTAATTAATTCTTTGCAGGGTCGGGGCCCCATATGTGAGTGATGGCCATTTGGGGATCATAAGGACACCCTGGGCACCCAGCTATCGGTGCTGTTGGGCCAATCAGTGCCTACCTGGGAGCCCTATGGTGGGATATGGGTCTGCTCCTCCAGCAGGGGTGATATCGGTCCGGTGGATGGGTGGGATACTTGGTTTTCCCTTCCTGTCTCAAGTTCTGATCTCTCCCCTGGCCCCTGGATCCGGGGGTGAGCCCACCCTTGAGCTCTACCTTCCTGGCAATGGATGTTCCAAGATGGCATTGTAGGACTCTGCACCTGTGCACTGCGTCACATTCGCCCCATGGGCTGTGAGGAGGTACACACGCGTACCTACTTCCGGTCTGCGCCCCGCCAGTGACGTCAGACACCGGCAGTACGGAGGGAAGACTCAAAAAGGCTTGTGCCTCTCCATTATCTGTCAGAGGCACAGTGGGAGAGGGATGAACCAGGTCCCTGCTCTCCCTATTCATTGCAGTAGATCCGTACCATACACATAAGCTAAACTCTTGTCCTTATTATGGGACAGTTTCTTCCTTTCTTTCCTTTCGGCCATTGTTGCAATACGGGCATTTTGGAAACCATATACATCCATGTTGCCCCAGGACCTGGATTCCGTGGGACCCATGGGTCGCTTGGATGACCATATACCCTTTATTGCCTGGCCCAGCTCTATACATGTAATGGCTTTTTATAGGACATTAGTTTCACCCCAGCCCCCTTGACTCAATGGTTTTTTCATATATTCTTCCATTTAGATCCTTCAGGACACACTTTCCCATGGGATTGGTCGCATCCCCCTTATTCTCTGCTTTAGCGTATGCCCTTAGCGCCCTCGCGGTTCGTCAGGGGAAGGCCAATTCCTGTTACAACATCTTTGAAAACTGTCTAAGTCCCTTCCGAAGAGGATAGGTCTGTCTTTCGAATAAAAAGAGGGACCAACCCAATTGGTTCGATTTAAGTAACTCTACAGGTAATCTGCCCTATCAAAGTGAACCAATGGGAAGTTACACACTTAAATAACACTTATTCTAATTTGATAATTTTTCAATTTAATAACCAACTATATATACCCTATATAATAATTCTATATATATTTACAGGATCTTTCCCTCTATGGTCCAGTGCAGCCACACTTGGTTTGGTACGCGCATGAAGTAATCCACTATACCTTATGTTCAATTTGAGAATAATTTTTCTATACAAGCTGGTATGTCCTCCTTGTTGGTTTTTGAAAACAGCCCTCAAAAATCTCTATTGTGTTTATTGTTTGGTGCTGTTTATGGATATATATACAGATTTTCCTTAGACATATGTAGACGCATATAGATTAAAGGAAGTGATTTGTTCATGTAAATGAATGGTATATATTTTTTGCAATATACTTACATGCTATTTTCTTATTTGTAGTATTTACTTCATATAATGCCTGCAAGACTCCTTAAGAAGCTCCACCCAGGGTGAAACATGTTGAGCATGAGCGATTGATCCGTTGTATGATATGGCATTTATATAAAAATATGTTCTTTTTAAACTTTTTTAGTCTTATAACAAATAAAACTTACAGATTTTAAGGAATTGTATTTTCTTCGTTCTTGGCACCTAAAAAGTCCCAAAATCCAATCGTTTTTTTCTCTCTTATTGCAAAATGGGATGCGGTGCCAATTCGACCTTACACCATCCACCTTCTCTCTTTTTATTAAAAAATGCTATCGATGCGGATTTATCTGCTTAATGGGAAGGAAGAAGGAGAGGAAAGAAATTGTTTATTGTTTAAATTTTTGTTATTTTTTTTTTTTGTGTGTGTGTTGTTGTTGTGTATCTGTTTTATTGTAACTCACTATAAATTTTTTCAAAAATGAAACCTGATTTAAAAAAAAAATGCCCATTTAAGTCAATAGGACTGTGCTGCAACTGTGACTTTTGTGTGGCAAAAGAAAAAAAAAAAAACGTGGAAACCACTGCTTAGCTGCTCTTTGAAAAGATATCTACCACAAATCACTTTTTAGAGATTGCTGCAGTGTAAAATTTGTCTTAATTTATTTAAATTGTAACTAGCATGCACAATTGATTTATAATTAGTATCTGTCTCCTGTAACCCCCTGTACAACAGCAGCAGAGAGGGAGGGGCAACACTGGGTGCCAATGAGCTTTTGTGCATGGACATGTGTTGACAATGGAACACACTATTTCAGGGTGATTATTCATATATTTTATTTGTTAACTCTAGCATCCGCAAGAGAAATATGTATTAATGATATTCTGTACTTTTTGTTTAGAATATTGTTTGATGATTCTAGTGGTGTCTTATTCTATTGAAGATGTGGAACAGGTGCCAGGACAAGGTCATATAAAGCCCAGGACAAACATGTCAAACTGCACCCCCCCACCCCCAAGATGTACGAGAGTTATCTTATTCTGTGGTGATCTTAGTAGTTTGTTATAAGATTTGTTTTTCATGTCTTATAGTAATTATGTATAAAGAGAACGCCTACGATCTCAATTGTTTATTTTATATACTTATTAGTGGGACTTTATCACACAAGGTAACAGTTGTGTACAGGTACGTGTTTTCGAGTAACCGTGGGTCACAACGGGGAGGGAGAGACGACGACAACATGTCCCCCAATGTCCTCTGTCTATGATTAATATTTAGTTAACACGTACGATCAATGTTAAATTTATTTAA
>BLSH010086044.1:79099-89803 GCA_018402905.1 Glandirana rugosa
CCCCGCCGCCCCCCAAATTCCCCCTTTCAATACAAATCTCCTCTCCCCCAATCTCCTCATCGTGCCCTCCCACCCCACATAATACCACAGTGTCCAGGACAGCCGTCCCTCCTGCCTGTTGTGTAATATTTCATATACATATACACAGTTTTTATAATATGTACATTGGTGTACATAGGCCATAATTTATGGCCTAACACAGCTGGCAGGCGGCGAGCTGCATTAAATATCAAAAGGCCCACAGTTACTTTCAGGGGGTTGTGGAATGTAGATTGGGTGATCAAACTTGAAAGGAATGGTAGAAAGAGTATTTATTGATGGTAATTAGACTTGAGGGGTTATTCATGGGAACATCCAACAAAAGACATATTGGTTTGTTTACCTGGTAAACACTAATGTGAGGTTATTACCAGTAATTACAAGTAGAGTCTCTTCACCTTCAAAAAGTATTTTGGGTTGACCTAGCAGAACCCCCCCTCCCCCCCAGACTAGTACTTGAATTGACATTTAAGTATATAAATAGTAAGAGAGGGAGGTCAGATCATATTGGCCCCATAAAGAATGATGCAAGTAATCTGGTTACAAATGATGGAGAAATGGCAAAGGCGTTAAACTCATTTTTCTCCTCAGTATTCACAAGGGAAATGGGGGGGGGGGCTCAATTATTCAGAACCACAATGCTGGTCCTCACGACAAGTCACAGGAAACACCCTCATCGCTGACTGAGGATAAAATCAGGAATAGGCTTGAAAAACTGAACGCTAATAAGTCACCGGGCCCAGATGGCTTACACCAGAGGGTCCTTAAGGAACTTAGCCAAGTTATTACCAGACCTTTGTACCTAATCTTTAAGAGCAGTTTTCTGACTGGTATGATACCAGCTGACTGGAGGAAAGCCAATATAGTACCAATATATAAAAAAGGACCAAGATATTTCCCCGGGAACTACACACCAGTTAGCTTAACATCAATAATTTGCAAGCTCTTGGAGGGAATAATAAGAGATTATATACAAGACTATTGTAACGAGAACAGTATTATTAGCAGTAATCAACATGGTTTCATGAAAAATCGTTCTTGCCAAACCAATCTATTAACCTTCTATGAGGAGGTGAGCGGCCATCTAGATAAAGGAAGGTCTGTAGACGTGGTGTACCTGGATTTTGCAAAAGCATTTGATACAGTTCCCCATAAACGTTTACTGTACAAACTATGGTCCCTTAACATGGATCAAAGGGTGAGTACCTGGATTGAAAACTGGCTACAGGGGCGAGTCCAGAGGGTGGTAATAAATGGGGAGCACTCAGAATGGTCTGGTGTAGAAAGTGGGGTTCCCCAGGGTTCTTTCCTGGGACCAATCCTATTCAATTTATTCATAAATGATTTGGAGAAGGGGTGACCAGCTCAATCTCAATATTTGCAGATGATACCAAGCTAAGCAGGGCAATAAATTCTCCACAGGATGTGGAAACCTTGCAAGAATATCTGAATAAATTAATGGGGTGGGCAGACAAGTGGCAGATGCGATTTAACGTAGAAAAATGTAAGATAATGCATTTGGGTACCAAGAACATGAACGCAAACTACTCACTAGGGGGAGAACCTCTGGGGGAATCTAGGATGGAAAAAGTCCTAGGGGTCCTAGTAGAGAACAGGCTCAGCAGTGGCATGCAATGCCAAGCTGCTGCAAGCAAAGCTAACAAAGTGTTGGCATGCATCAAGAAAGGGATTAACTTCAGGGATTAATCAATAATTCTCCCACTCTACAAGTCTCTGGTGAGACCGCACTTGGAGTATGCTGTCCAATTCTGGACACCAGTCCTCAGGAAGGATGTCCTGGTATTGGAAAGGGTACAGAGAAGGGCAACAAAGCTAATTAAGGGATTAGAGGACCTAAGTTATGGGGAAAGATTACAAGCACTGAACTTATTCTCTCTGGAGAAAAGACGCTTGAGAGGGGATATAATTTCAATGTACAAATACTGTACTGGGGACCCCACTATTTGGACAAAACTATTCAGCGCAAGGGAATACACAAAGACATGCGGCCATTCACTGAGAATGGAGGAAAGGCCGATTAACCTTAAGATGCGTAGAGGTTTCTTTACGGTAAGAGCAGTGAGAATGTGGAATTCTCTTCCACAAATAGTGGTTTCTGCTGGGAGTATAGATAATTTCAAAGAACTATTAGATGCACACCTAAGGGACCACGACATTGGGGATATACAATGTAATACTGACATAAAAACACACACATAGGTTGAACTTGATGGACTTGTGTCTTTTTTTTCAACCTCACTGACTATGTAACTATGTAACTAGACATTCAAGCTGGCAGTTGTTCATTCATTATTTTTCCATGAAGATGAGGGTACAGGTCTAGTTATAGTCTAGTTGGAATGGGACTCTGAGGGCTACTATTCCTTTCAAGATTGATCCAACACTGCCCACCCATTGTGCCAGCCCTGTAGGGAACTACTGTGTATAATATTGGACCTCTTGATTAAAGACAGGTCCTCTGACACGACAGGCCTTCTGAAAAGTCAGTCTTCTCTACTCAGAAACAATACTTTGGAGCTTTGCACGCTGCAATAGTGTGAATCCTATTTGTCTTTTGCCTATCCTCACAGTGGCAGGGACTAGCACTGTCACTTGATATATACAATTGTGCTCATAAGTTTACAGAACTTACTGGCAGAATTTATGATTTATTGGCCATTTTTCAGAGGATATGAATGATAACACAAAAACATTTCTTTCAATCATGGTTAGTGTTTGGCTGAAGCCATTTATTATCAATCAACTGTGTGTACTCATAATGACAAAAGAAACTACCCAAATGACTCTGATCAAAAGTTTACATACCCTGGTGATTTTGGCCTGATAACATGCACACCAGTTGACACAAAGGGGTTTGAATGGCTATTAAAGGTAACCATCCTCACCTGTGAACTGTTTGCTTGTAGTGTGTGTGTATAAAAGGTCAATGAGTTTCTGGACTCCTGACAGACCCTTGCATCTTTCATCCAGTGCTGCACTGACGTTTCTGGATTCTGAGTCATGGGGAAAGCAAAAGAATTGTTAAAGGATCTGCGGGAAAAGATGGTTGAACTGTGTAAAACAGGAAAGGGATATAAAAAGATATTCAAGGGGAGTGCGCATGCGCGAAGCTCCGTAATGGCCGCCTAAGCCAGGAGCTCCGCACCGCCCCAGCACAACGGCGCCCACACCGCTGTCTCCAGCCCGATCCAACTCGCCACTACGTCTCAGCTGAAGCCTGGAACACCCCATGACCACAATCGGATGTCCGGACTGCCGGCGAGAAGGAGCCTGGAGCCTCAATTCGCAGACCAGGCCGCTCTTGGGTGTACCAAGATGGCCGCCCCGTGGCTGGCACACACACCATGAATCCTGAGGGACTTTGTCTTACCCCCCCAACAACCCTACGGACTGCCCCACGCATAATGATCCCTTCACCGACCTCCACGGAATCCCTCAGTGCTAGCAGAAGGGGCCTACACGCCTGCAATTCCCCAGTCTCTGATCTCCAGACCCCAGATCTAGGACCAAACACTCAGTGTCCAAATAACCAAATGGCTGACATGTTTAATCGTTTTGCTGATTTATTGGAAAAAGGTCTGGCCGCAACAGCCACCAACATCACAGGAGACATTCGCACAGACTGTCAGGCCCTAGGCTGCAGAATAGAGGCCATAGAACATAAAGTTGATGCGACAGTCTCTAGGGCGAACCAAAACACTGACAATATCCAGGTCCTTCAGAACCAGCTGGAATCAGCCCTTTTCAGAATAGATGACCCGGAAAATCGTTCAAGAAGGTACAATTTCAGAATACGGGGCCTCCCAGAGTCCATAACAGATACCACTGGCGCAGTTCGGGACTTACTCCAAAGTCTTATCCCAGGGATTCCATAACCCATAGATCCCTAGGCGCCCCCAAGAAGGACGGGTCCCCGAGGGACATGATAGTTAAGCCTCACTTTTACTCCATCAAGGAAGAAGTCCTGAGGCTTTCCCGCAATAGCCCCCAGCTGTCTTGCCAAGGCCACCAGATCCAAATTTTTGCAGACATCTCTCCATTCACGATTCAACGGCGAAGAGCCCTCAAGCCATTTCTCCTAGCCTTATCCAAAAATAACATCAAATATTGGTGGGCCTTCCTTTGCTGCTAAATTCACAAGAAAGGGCAAGACCCTCTCCTTCTCCAACTTCCCAGAGGGCAAAAAGCTTCTTCTCAAACTCAAGATCATCACCCAAGAAGCGGACATGGACTGCTCCATCCCACCGGCGAGCTCCTCCAAAAGACCTCAACCCACAAGCTCGGTAACCCCCCTTTGGTCCCAAGCCAAACCCAAGAGAGCTAAGGACATTAGACCTCCTTAAGAGCATCTATCTGGGTCAATGCCCTCACAATCTCAATTTGCCCTCTTGCCTTCACAGAGGTGACCATGGCCATGGTACGGAAATAGAATCCTCAATTCCTGTGGACTATCAAGGACCTTCTCTTTGATCAAGTTGAAATTTAGTTTGTGTTTAATTCTGGACATAGGGGGCTCTCCCCCTTAACACTAGCCCTAGCAGGACCTCCTGAGATGCCTTGCCGTATCCTCATCAAGGAGACCTGAACTTCTCCCCCCTCTGATACTATATCGTTTTGGAAATGCTGCACTCTGAACCTTCCTAATCTCTCATAAGATATCAGAGACTATAGTGCAATCACTGCAAAGAACTCCACCCAAGCCCCCACCAACCCCCCCACCTTCTGGTTTCCCACAATAGGCAAGATTTCTGTCCGCCCCTTTGATGGACCCCCAGATGGGGGCCGCTTGTGATGCCACTGGAGGGAGGGGATTGGTCGGAGTTCACTTAGGGGGAACTGTTTTAGTTCTGGGCTGCCTGACCCCCCACTTAGGGGAGTAAGCTAGTCCCGATAAGTTCTCTGGGTTTATATATCTTTAAAAGTTTTTGACAATTTGGGTAGTTCATTCATGCTACCTATGTGGTATGGAGCAGCAGGGCCTAGGGTGGGTCCCCCGCGCTCTCTACTACCCCCCGGGCTCGGCTTTTCCGTGCTCGCGGAATAGAGACTCTGTGTCCCACTAGGGACCAAAGTCCTTTTTTGTTTAGGGGCCTGGTTGGGCTTGCCCCGGCCATGCTCCTAAGGTCTCTATGGAGACCACCCTTTGTTTGGCTTTCTTTGCTCCTCCTCTAATCTTTCTCTGTATTCCAGCTATCCACCAGAAGACGGCTTCCACTCCCCAGATAGGACGAGGTTTCCAGTGCCACCAACACCAGATGACACACATCCCAAATTCTCCTCGATGGGAAAGTGGTGATGTTGATGCTCTTACCCTCTCTCCGACTCCCCATGAGTATTGAGAACCACAATACTCCACACCTTAGAATTGCCACACATAATGCCCAAGGCCTGAACTCAGCAATCAAGAGAAGGAAGGTGTTCAATCAATATAAATCCCTTAAGCTTGACATCATCATGATCCTCCATGCACAATACCCACTTTTTTACCTTGCCAATGCCCTGGATAAAAGGCGATCCTAATTTAAAAAAAACTGCAATTTCTCGTGGATATCCGATTACAGAGACCCGGAGAGAAGATACCTACTAGTTAAGGGTTGCATAGAAGGCCACATACATTCTCTAGTGGCCTACTATGCCCCAAAAAAAGGGAAAGCAAGCTTCTTCCAAAATATGCTCAGGGTTGTTAGCCCCTTACTGGAAGGAACGGTAATTTTTGGAGGTGATTCCAATGCGGTGTTTGACCAAAGCTTAGATAAGAGGAGGTCCAAAGTGACCCAACTAAATCGCCCCACTAAAGCAAACCTTAAGATTGCCAAATTGCTATACAACTACAGGCTGGTGGACATATGGAGGGAACTAAACCCCTCTAAACGTGACTTTTACCCACTTTTCTTACCCGCAACAGTCCTACGCTCGCATTGATCACCTCCTAGTCTCTTCCACCACTATCCCAGCCACACAATCTGCCCAGATCATAGACACGGTCGGGTCAGACCATGCCATGGTCACCCTGACCCTCAGTAAGCCGAGGTCAAGCTCCCGACTTCAAAACTGGCGCCAGCGGCGGCTGGTGTGTGAGGGGCGCTGGGGCACCGCCTCCCCGCCGGTAAAAGAGGAAAAAAAAAACAGTCAACCCGCCCCCCTGCAGGTGGCGCCGGTACATTGACTTTCTTTTTTTTTTTCGGCTCCTTGGCTGTCACATGACAGCCAAGTAGTGAGCCTATTGGTTGGCCATTAAAAGCTATGAGTGTGTGCTGAGCAGGCGCACACTCATAGCTTGATTGGCTGCCCTGAGCCTCCGCTCAGGGTGATTGGATGCGTGGCCGGGGCGGGTCAATGTGGCAGCGGAGGTGACTTCCGCTCCCACAGAGACCATGGCTGCCCGGGGACCGACGAGGGCGGGACAGCCGCTCTCCGTGTGCCGAACTCTGCAGACTCCAGCGCGCTCTCGCATGCCGAATCTCTGCAACACTCCTGCCTGCTGGACGGGGGGGCGGGGACGACGACTCTGCAGTGTACCCCACCTGTGTCACTGGCTGCAAACTGCCCCACCTGTGTCACTGGCTGCAAACTGCCCCTCCTGTTTCACTGGCTGCAAACTGCCCCTCCTGTGTCACTGGCTGCAATCTGCCCCTCCTGTGTCACTGGCTGCAAACTGCAAACTGCCCCCATCTGTGTCACTGGCTGCAAACTGCCCCCACCTGTGTCACTGGCTGCAAACTGCCCCGCCTGTGTCAATGGCTGCATAACTGCCCCACCTTTGTCACTGGCTGCATAACTGCCTCCACCTGTTTCACTGTATACTGTGCCCTGTGATGCAGAGCTGTATACTGTGCCCTGTGATGCTGGAGCAGTATACTGTATCCTGTGATGCTGAGCTGTATACTGTGTCCTGTGATGCTGAGCTGTATACTGTGTCCTGTAATGCTGAGCTGTATACTGTATCCTGTGATGCTGAACTGTATACTGTGTCCTGTGATGCTGAGCTGTATACTGTGTCCTGTGATGCTGAGCTGTGTACTGTGCCCTGTGATGCTGAGCTGTATACTGTGCCCTGTGATACTGAGCTGTATACTGTGTCCTGTGATGCTGAGCTGTATACTGTGTCCTGTGTTGCTGTGCTGTATACTGTGTCCTGTGATGCTGAGCTGTATACTCCTGACACAATATGTGGAATACAGGGGACGGAGTGGGTGGATTCTATAAGGGGTGGGGCTTATTAGAAGTAGGCGGGGTCAAAAGGAAGGGCGGGGCCTGGTGCCCCCTATCCAAAACTTCACCAGCCGCCACTGACTGGCGCCTTAATGAATCCATTCTAAATGACTCGGTCAGACTCACTGAATTTTAGGACACTCTGAAGGAATACTTCACCCTCAATAATAGTGAGGAGATATACCCCGAGACACTATGGGCTGCACATAACGAAACCATATGAGGTATATTCATACAAATATCATCCCGTATTAAAAAAGAGAGGCGTCTAGATGTAGAGAAGCTGGAAGAAAACTTCAAAGTTCTCAAAACCAAACACAAACGGGACCCACGTAGTGTCCCCACTGAGCTTCTGGACTCAGCTAGATTAGCCCTGAATTTAGCCCTAACAGGGCAAGCCGAGAAACAGATCAGATGGACCGGAGCAAGATTCTATTACCAAAAAGATAAGATTGGCACCATGTTAGCGTCTAAACTCTCTCCCAGATTTAGGTCACATGCCCTCCCTAGAATCAGGGTCGCAGGTTGCTAACCGCCTAGCTTTATTTATAAACCAGTATATTCACAGGGACCAGGTAGGGTTTATCCCAGGGCATCAGGGACCCGACCAAATCCGGAGGGCCATAGACATAATCTCCATTCTCCAATCAAACTGGGAGGGTGGCACAAAACAAAAGGGCATTATCCTTTCTTTAGATCTCAAAAAAGCCTTTGATTCAAGCAAGAACACATTTCTGGTGATGGGCAGTATGGGACTAGGTCCCTTTACTCATTCCCCATATGATAGATGCAACAAAGCTAGCCTTCATGGTCCGTCTTGAGAGAACTTCCTCTCTTGAGCTTAGTGCCTGACATTCCTCCCCCACATCAGCCCCCGGGGAGCCGGGGCAGAGGGGTACCCTTCTCGGCATAGTTTGAGCCCATTTGGGGTGCCGGAAGGCTCGGAGGCTCTCCCACCTTTATCCTCTCACACCTGCCGGGAGTGTGGGGATTTCCAGGTATGTGGACTTGGTCATAAATCTTGCATCTTTTTGTACTGTACATTTACTGCTCTCACTGGTGCATTTGTCATTTGTATTTATCACTATCTGTCATAACATTGTCTTGTAACTTCTTTGTCATTCAAATGAATAAAAACTTATTGAAAGAAAAAAAAAAAGATATCCAAGGAATTGAAAATGCCAATCAGCAGTGTTCAAACTCTAATCACGAAGTGGAAAATGAGGGGTTCTGTTGAAACCAAACCATGGTCAGGTAGACCAACTAAATTTTCAGCCACAACTGCCAGGAAAATTGTTCAGGATGCAAAGAAAAACCCACAAATAACTTCAGGTGAAATACAGGACTCTCTGAAAACATGTGGTGTGGCTGTTTCAAGGTGCACAATAAGGAGACACTTGAAGAAAGATGGGCTGCATGGTCGAGTCGCCCGCTCAAGTATCCTGCTTACAATATGCCAAACAGCACATCTGGCACAAAGTCATTTGGAGTGATGAGACCAAAATTGAGCTTTTTGGCCACTACCATACATGCTACATTTGGAGAGGAATCAACAAGGCCTATGATGAAAGGTACACCATTTGTACTGTGAAACACGGAGGTGGATGGCTGATGTTTGGGGGTGAGCCACAAAGGCACAGGAAATTTGGTCAAAATTGATGGCAAGATGAATGCAGTTTGTTATCAAAAAATACTGGAGGAACATTTGCATTCATCAGCCAGGAAGCTGCGCATGGGATGTACTTGGACATTCCAACATGACAATGATCCAAAACACAAGGCCAAGTTGACTTGCCTGGCTACAGCAGAATAAAGTGAAGGTTCTTGGAGTGGCCATCTCAGTCTCCTGACCTCAATATCATTGTGCCACTCTGGGGAGATCTCAAAATGTGCAGTTCGTGCAAGACAGCCCAAGAATTTCCAGGAATTGGAGGCTTTTGGCCAAGAGGAATGGGCAGCTTTACCATCTGAGAAGATAAAGAGCCTCATCCACAAATACCACAAAATACTTTAAGCTGTCATTAGTGTTAAAGGGGGCAATACACAGTATTAAGAACTGGGATATGTAAATGTTTGAATATCTTATACCTTTATAAGAATGCATATTCTAGGCCTACCCAACACAGAAAAATAATCTGGCATGGAAAACAATCTCTAATATGTTTTCAAGAAGTATAACATTGCAAGGAATTTAGGCAATGCTACCAAGTGGTCCCTACATAAACCCTGGATCTAACATCCGATGAAAGGATATATTGTATGCTGATTTGAAGGGAAAGAAGTGACCACTAATTTCAGATTGGGTAATTTTTCCACATTTCTCATTGCTTTGTAACCAATAAAACCAATGTTTAGCCATGGGGAACATGAATCAGGTTATGCAATACTGACAGCGCCGCTGTTTTTTATTTATCATTAAACAATGGTTTTGGCAAGCCCATCTGTGTTGTCTATTGTGTTATTTGGTATGTAAATACTCCTGATCTCTTAACGCTGCAAGTGCTGCCATTTTGTGGCAATGAGAAATTACTGAATCTGATTCATTTTTTATGGAATTAAAGGCCCTGCGTTATTATCTCTGAAGAAAATAAAAAGCCCTCACACAGACTTGGAAAAGGCCATGGCAAAACAGACAACTAATTTAGGTCCTGTACATATGTACAGAAAAAGGGCGTACTTGATGTGTATTTCTCAACAGCATCCCAAGCCCCTCACTAAACATTACAAGGAGCAGAAGGATCGATACAAAAGTGTGCTCAGCAGAAGGTTTATTATGTCATGCGCTACAGTAAAAGGAAAGGGTAATGTGCTATTCAGAGGCGGCTCTCTAATTAGGCAAATTAGGCGGTCGCCTAAGGCCTCGCACTCACAGGGGCCTCGCGGCCGCCTAATTTGCCTGCAATCAGTCACTTATGTCGGCACTGGTGGCTCCCCCTACCCCCGCTGGGACTCGCTGACTGACAAATCCCGGTCCCGTGTCAGGAGGTGTGGGGAGTTGGGCAGTAGAGACCTCTAGTGGGCAGCAGTGGCCGGATGACAGCACCCGGCTCCAGGTGCCATCTGTACAAGGTGAGTGGGCGGCATGTCCATGTGGGACCTGCAGCTGTGCTGTTCCTGCAGCCTGCGCTGCTCAGCCGACCTCTCCGCATCTACCTCGTATTCGGACGGTTCAGCAGTCGGGGCGGGGGCTGAAGTAAGCCAGCTGCACTGCCCCATTACTGTGAAGAGGTCTCCAATCTCCTGATGCTGCCTGGCCGAGTGGAGAGAACGTGAGTGCCGCCTCCCTGTGTGCCTGGATAGGAGGAGCGGTGGGGAGACTGCACATAGAGGAATTTTTCCCTGTACGGCGGGTGAGTGGAACATGTCTACCGTGGACCTCGGCCCACGACAGTAGGCCGGTGACGACGGGTGATCTCCAGAGATGACGGGTTG
>BLSH010086044.1:91231-103286 GCA_018402905.1 Glandirana rugosa
CCTCTCTCTCCCTCTCTCCCCATCCTCTCCCCCCTCTCTCTCTCTATGCTGTGCTGGGATCCCCCCTCTTTTGCCTCTGTGGATGTGGAATGACTCAGTGACACCCCCTTCCCATTCTCCCAAGGCACAGGAAATTCTTTGAGGGGTTGCCATCTTGCTGGGTCCCAGATGTTTTATTAGCTGCATAGGTCTGATGGGTGAGGAGGGTGCTGAGAAACTGTGTGCTAGATCTGTGCATCTTTCGGTATTTTTTTATTATTTATTTTTATTTTTTATTGTTTGGATTTTTTCTCCCATTATGGGCGTGAGTGGGGCCTCGTGTGTAAGTTTCGCCGAAGGCCTCACAAAGCCTAGAGCCGCCTCTGGTGCTATTGTATTTTATTGTAGGGATTACAATAAATCTTGTTTTGGTATCCCCTCATTTTGCTAGAACCGGAATTCAGAATCAAAGCTGAGCTCCAGGCAAAATTTAGTTTTAGCCCGTGCAGTGGGTCTGTGCCCACACTGCATGGGTTAACTGCTTCATTTATTCTTGAGGAGAAGACAGCAGAGATATACTTACCTGATCTGTCGATCTTCCCTGCACAAGACCGGGCCAGCACAACCTATGCTCCAGCGGTCTTGAAAATGGACTGTTCCTGATGTCAGCACACTCAGACCACGCTCTATAGACAGGAACACTCTGGACCGTGGGGGTAGGTGGTTTTGTGGAGGATCAGTAGATCAGGTGAGTATACACTTAGAAAAAAGTTGACCCATGCAGTGCGGGCACAGCCCCGACTGCATGGAAAAAAAAATTGCCTGGAGTTGGGCTTTAACCCCTTCAGATCCGCGCTATAGCCGAAGTATGGCTCCAGCGTGGATCTGAATTTCCGGGTGGACATCCATGGACGTCCTGCCCTTGTGCGCGCTCCTGGCATGCACTCACAAATTTGTGGGCAAAAAAATTATAAAAATTTAGTTTGGGTAAAAGGTTGCATGACCACGCAATTCTCATTCAAAATGCGACAGCGCTGAAAGCCAAAAATTGGTCTGGACAGGAGGGGGGTTTGAGTGCCCAGTAAGCATGTGGTTAAAACTACTTTCAGACCTGGCTTTTCTGACACTTTTTGTTTACATGTAACAATCAGTATTTTGTCATAAAAAATGACTTAGAACCCCCAAACATTACATTTTTTTATATCACACAGTATTTGCCCAGGGGATATTCAAATGAAATGTTTTTGTAAAAAATACACTTTTTTGAATTTAATGCAAAAAAACACAATACATAACCCATTTTTTGTAAAGTATAAAAGATGATGCTTTGACCAAATAAATAGATACCAAACATGTCACGCTTAAAAGTTGCGCACAACTGTGCAACAGCAACAAATGACGTAAATTTAACTATCCATAGATGACACTTTAAAAGCCTTTACAGGTTACCACTTTAGATTTACAGAGGTCTAGTGCTAGAATTACTGCCCATGAGCTGACATTCGTGGTGATATCTCATGTGTCAGATAACTGCTGTTTGCGTGCGTGCTGGACTGATGTGAGTACATGCCTTTGCGTGCAAGCACAGGGGCACTTTACTTTTTCTTTTTTTTTTTAATTGTTCATTTATTTTATTTTATTATTTTATTATTTTCTCACTGTTGCTTTAATTTTTTTAGCACTTAATTTATATCTGTCACAAGGAATGTAAACATGCAATAGGCATGTGACAGGTATTTTTTTATGGAGAGATCTGGGGTCTATAAGACTCAAAATCCCTCCTCTGCCCTTAAAAGCATTCAAAACACCAAGATTGGTGTTTTCGAATGCTTTTGATTTTCTAAAAATGCCACAGTTGAAATCCGGGTAAACCAGAAGTGATGTCAGGTCATCGCTTCTGGGTTACCATAGCCGAGAGCTGACCAAAGCCGATCACAGCCAATCCAGGCTTTGTTTGGGTCTGTGATCAGCTGGCGTACATGCCTGCTAGTCGCCCAGGTCTCCCCAGGCATCATCCAAGTATAACCCCTTAAAGTCAAAATCCCAGTGTTTAGGCTAAAAAGGGAGTGGTTCTGAAGGAGCTGGTGAGTGGTCCTGTTCATGGCAAGCACCAGCAACAGGAATGCTCAGGTGTGTGCCACTACTGATACGGCAGTACTTAGTGTCAGAAGTAAGGCTTTTGTACATAGGCATTTATCTCAGTAAGAACTTCTTTACTTAACATAGCAAATAACTGGAGTGCAAAGGAGCCTGACGCTGTTTTGAAGAACACCTGGAATAGATTAGAAACATCTCAGAAGGAACTCAGAAGCACCTCAAGTACAACCTGAATGCACATGAAAGCGTGCTTCTTTTTTTTATTCCCATTTACACAAATCCTTATATTGGGAATAAAGTTGTCCTTGTCAATCAACAAGGGAAAGATGTAACAAAACGGAATTCAGAGAGCAGAACCTATATTAGTCTCATATCATGAAGGTGCCACACAAATGTCTTCTCATAGCCAAGCATTTTTAAAATAGATAAGGCAGCATTATAAATTGTGGGTATAATGTCTTTACCCTTTTTTGAAGTGGTTCTAAAGGCAGAAGTTTTTTTTTATTTACCTTAATGCATTCTATGCATTATAGTAAAAAACCTTCTGTAGTCATCTGCCCTCTCAGTCTTGATCCAGAGCTGTAAATGAGAACAGCATCACTGCTCTCTCTCTCTCCTCACTGGCTGAGGCACAGCAGTAGGAGCCCGTGAGGAGGGAGCAGGGGGAGGCACCGAGCTTCACTGTGTGTGTGTATGGACACACACAGCATGACTTGGAAGCAACCCGTGTGAGTGTCCCCATAGCAAGCAACTTGCTATGGGGGCATTCAGTAGGATGGAAGAGCCAGGAGCGCCGGTGGGGGACCCGAGAAGAGGAGGATCCTGGTTGCTCTGTGCAAAACCATTACACAGAGCAGGTAAGTATACCATATGTGTTATTGTAAAAAATTGCATTTACAAGCACTTTAAAGTATGAAACATGAATATTCAAAATGTAACACGCAGCCATTTTACCAAGGGGGTTATCAGTTGCTTGAATTTCAATCAGCCTGAAGTTCAACTTTTCGATGTTACTTCAACTTCATCTTATTCCTTTACACATCACAGACAAATATTCCGTACATGATATTCACATTATTTCATCGTACATTTTATCACACTCTACACAGAGACGAGATCCTGTCAAGCATTAAGCTGAACAAGACTTATTAGGTCGCATCAGTTCTTATAAACCTATTTCTGTTAATCATATGGAAATTAGTGAAAAAGGATTTATGCAAATCCATAAATATTCCTAACTGTAGGCAATGCAAGCAATTAACATGATGACCATTAGTGCAAGCCAAATCAAAATTATAATTAGAGCTTAAAATGAAGGGTGATAAAAATTACCCTTTATCAGACTTCCTTCTTCCTGTTCAGCAACTGTTTGGATTTCACAGATTATACTGCCTATATTTTAGTTGGAACCGAATCTGCTCAATGAATAGCAGCAGAGAGGGCAAGGAGAGAGTGAATTTCTGGCATGAAAAAAGGATAGCGTTTTACAATGCTGTAAGAACAACTTCAGGCAATAAGTTAAATCAATCAGTGAAACCCCAATTCTGCCCAGGGAATACAGTGACTGTGCTGAACTTGTGAAATCAATTAATACCTTTAAAGAAAAAATAAAGGCAAAACTTTTTTTTTTCATTTTGTATTGAGTAAAGGAGGGGGTTATGACCACTGTCAGTGTTTTTTTCATTTGTGTGTGGGGGGATTTACTAAAACTGGAGCAAACAGAATCTGGTGCAGCTGTGCATAGTAACCAAACGGCTTCTAACTTAGGCTTGTTCAACTAAGCTTGGACGTAATAGGACGTTAAAAAAAAATGTTATTAAAACATCAGTAGCTTTGTAGTGAGTTTTTTAACATTTTTCAGCATTATTGCAATAGCGTTTTTGACCGTTTTTCAGTGTTATTTATTGATTTATTTTCAATGGCTCAAAAACGTTAAAAAAACGCTGGTGAGCTGTGTTTTTGAGCGTTTATCGGCGTTTGAGCATTTTTACAGCACAAAAACTCCTCTCAGAACTCCCTAGTTTTGGATTTTTTTTACAGCCCAAAAACACCCCTGCCCAAAAACAGTTGATAACAGCCTATGTGTGCATGAACACATAGGATAACATGATGGGGAGTTTATTGACTGTAGAAAAAAAAATCTGTAAAAAAACAGTAGCTGTAAAAATGTCCAAAAACGTCCATTTTGCATGAGGCCTTACTGTTCAAATGTAAGCCCAAAATTTAGGATTTCCTTTTACTTTCACTTTCGATGATAATGGTAAACAGGCTCCCGATCAGGTGAGAGCCAATTACAGTGATCGAATGATACAGAAGCTGTGCTGCCTCCAAGGCATTAAAGCCCACATAAGTATATAAACATGTTATACATGTTGTAGAGTCAATTAGACTAGCAAACATTAGTACTCAGTCAGAGGACTCAGAAGTACTAGGTGGAAATGCAATGCAGGACATAATGAGGGTATGCAAACTAGTGACTAAATTAGTCTCATATCCGGCTACCTGCCAGTTAGCAAAGTCTATCCAACAGTTTTAGTTTACTTGCAACTTCTGCGCCTGAGATTCTGGGCAGCCTACTGAGACACATAGGTTTGCAGTAGAATTACCATTGAAAGTGAGACAGGTTTTCACTCCAAACAGACCTACCATAAAAATTGGACAAGGACATATTTTATTATTTTGCAGTGCTACCTTAGAACACCAGTTGGAGCCAAGTGAATCTACATAAACATAGCAAATCTGTCCCACTGTTTCTGTGTGGCGGAAATGAAAAATGTCTCCAACTGTGTACTCATCCTAAAGGTGCCTGCAAACACTAGAAGGAAGTTAGGCATAAAAACACAAGCTAACTGCCCTCTAATACCTCTGGTGCCTGGCACTCACTTAAACAAGGGAAATTGCCTTGGTTAAGCACTTGTGTTTACCACCATAAAAATGGCATTAAAGAATGGGATAGTTGTGCAGGCAGATACTGCTGGAGCTCCCCCCCCCCCTCCTTCGTAGAAGTAAACTTGTATCTATGTGAAGATGAACTCTCACCAGAAGGTGAAAATGCTTGTTAAACCCCTGAGGGGACCCCGTATGCAGTGCACTTGGTTGCATTCAAATCTGTGCTGCAGGTTAGAAATGAAGCCACATTTTTTTTGTCTGGCAGTGCTAGCTCCATCCCCCCAGCTGAAGCCCAAAACATGGGAATTCCCATGAGAAAGATACAGCCAACAGTAAAGCCCAGCTCCTTCTTTATTCTGCAGCTCTGTTGTGTAATCTTTCAATCCCATGTGCACCCTCTTATTTCCTCTGCCCTGTTCTTTGTAAATAAATAGTGGCAGAGAAAATACTGTACCAGTCACATTCAGAGGTAGAGAGTGGAGTAGTACGACTATCAGCTAGTGTGCTTGTGAATGTCAGCAGCAATGGAGTTTCCCAATTGGACAAGGGTAAGTTGTGACATCCTCTGTCTCTTCTCCCCACCTCATCCAATCAGAGAATGTCTTGTATTTTTGAAAAAAGTACAAGGTGTTCTCTGAATGGCATTGGTGCCACAAGCAACCTCATGTGTTCCATGTGCAGAGGGGAATCCACTGGAGCAGGACCCGGAAGACTGTGGCTATCACTGTCTGTAGCACAGGTTACTACAGTGGTTTTCAACATCCCCAGTAGCAGTACATTGAGCCAAACTGGACCAATGTAATTTGGTGATGAAGATGAGTAACCAGTGCTGGGCATTCTCATAAAAAGCCCTGCATACTTTGCAATAGCCGAGTCATTGATGCACCCTATACTTTATTTGTAGAACAAATATATTATAAGAATAATAAAAAAGGAAGTAAAACATTAATTTATCAACCTGTAAACTTTAAAAATGAGTATGAAACTAAGAAAACATGATAGCGTCTCTTTAACAGTATACCCGAGTTTATCATTGCAGGCGCGGAAAAAAACAGCTTATTTTACTGACTTACTTTAGTCTTACTCTAGAAACTGAATCTAGGCCTTGTGTGCGTCACAAAATGACTCGAAATTGCTGAGTAAACAAGAAAGCACCTTTCAGAAATGTATCTGGCACTTTTGATTGCTAAAGTCTGGCAAAATGTAAGTGAACAAAAGCCAGACCACAGTGCAGGGGTTATTTTCCCAATTTCCTCTTGACAGATATACATAAGACACTTAATAGCTAAAAAACAGCAAGCTAAATTCAGCTCTACCTTCAGCCACACTCGCTAGAAAAATGGCAAAAACAAGAACATTTTGCATTTTATACTTAACGCATCCCCAACCCTTTCTTTATTTGATCTGAATGCTGGTTTTAGTAAAATCCAGATTTAATTGATATATTCCTTGCCTGAGGTCACTGTTTATCTTCCTGCTCACACCTCTAATCTCCTGTTTCCTGAGCTGAATCTGACTTCAGGCAACAGTATGAAATAATTAGAATGGGATATATTTGTTCTGTGCATTGTACTAAACTTGTCAAATGAAAAGTAAAAGTGCAACAAATAAAAAAGAAATTGAAAAATAGGAGAATAAATCAATACACACATACATCAAAGAAATGTAAAAAAGTGCACACTATTCACATTCTGATGCTGAAGTTGGCTTAAAGTAGAACGTTACCCATGACAACTTGATAGAAAATAATGTTCTTTAACAAGGAACGTACATTCCACATTAATAATTATGTTACCAATGTGTGCTGTAAATTGCCTCCAGCAGTGTTTCTGTTTTTTCTTGCTGGAGGCTGCCATTTTGTTGAAGCCCAGAGCGCCAGTATCATAAAGTGGAACTAAACCCATTGATTTAAAGTAGAACTTTACCCATGACAACTTGATAAAAAAATAATGTTCTTTAGCAAGGAACATACATTCTACATTAATAATTATGCTACCAAAATCAGTTTGTGTTGTAAATTGCCTCCAGCAGTGTTCCTGTTTCTTCTTGCTAGAGGCTGCCATTTTGCTGAAGCCCAAAGCCCCAGATGTAAATCATAATGCAGAACTAAACCCATTGATTTGCCAGTTTCAAAAAGCAGATTTGATTTGAGTGTGTCCTCAATCAAACTTTCAAACCATCAAATAGCTGGTGTCCCAACTGATCACATGTGTAGCACCATGGCAGTTGCAGATCAAACAGAAGCAGCTTTCTTGGTTGTAAAGGATAGGAGGGTATAATTCCTCTTTAAGGTCAGTAAATCAGCCTCTACAAACTCAGCAGTGCCTAAAAATGGAGAGCAACTGAGCATGTACAGAGCAGATTGAGACATTGTAGTATTATATTTGAAACGGTATAGACTCTTATTTTTAATGTTTTACCTAGCTATACCTGTAAAAGGGACCAGCCTGAAGTGATCTGGCAGGACTTAATTTTCTGACTAAAGTTCCACTTAAAGAATCTTATTTAGAGTAACAGAGAATAAGGGTGCCATATAGAAGTCTTTTCTTTCCATTGAGTTAGGTCTAATATGCCTATTATATAGGCCAGGCCAATAGGATGTGCTGAGTGCCAAGCGCAGTTGAGTACTGATAAAGCATTTTTTCAGGTGTGCTGGAAGATTTGGGTAGTTTCAGGTGTCATTAGGATTTAAAAAGAGTAAACACAGTTGATTGATAATAAATGACTTCAGCCAAACACAAACCATGAGTGAAAGAAAAGTTTTTGTGTTATCATTCATATTCTCTGAAAAATGGCCAAGAAATCATAAATTCTGCCAGGGTATGTAAACTTATGAGCACAACTGTATACTAGCAAAAATAAGATGACTGCTTTATGCCCAAAAAGAAACTGGCAATATGTTTCGTGAGGAAAAAGTCCCTTGGCCTATGTTCTTACAATGTAATTTTATTCTGGGCGGGGCATGCAATCTGACGTCACTACGCATAGTGCGCTGAATGTTATGAGCTGTTTTTCTTCTGCTGCTTTGTGAGTACATTACATTTACAATACATTTTAATTAATTTTACGGGGTTACTCTATGTATGGTCTTTTTTTGATGAGGTACATATAACATGAGCATTCCTGGAAGTTAAAAGGAATAACCTAGGGCTGTTGGACTGATTCCCTTGCCAGCTACCATCTGCTTAATATTATGAAACAGTGCTTGTGACCTCCATTAATAAGAGTCTTTGAATTTGGTAATAGGCATATATTTAGTGGTGGTGGCGGTGAACGAGTGTCCTCAATGGTGATTCACTGGATGTCAGAGAACTTAAAGTGGCTCTAAAAGGTGAAGGTTTTTTACCTTCATGCATTCTATGCACGAGTGCATATGTGGGCACTCAGCCGGAAGTGCCGCCGGGGGACCTGAGAAGAGGAGGATTGGGGCTGCTTTGTGCAAAACCATTGCACAGAGCAGGTAAATATACCATGTTTGTTGTTTTAATAACAAAAATATTAACCTTTACAAATGCTTTAAGTGGTCACAAGAAGTCATTATTACACATTAAATAATTCTAGTACTTTTACATAATATTTCACAATCAGGGTGGCAGACTTAAGTTTATGTTGAGATTGTGTTTGCTTTGCATTTACTATTGCATGTGCATTATATTCACTATTCATGAAGGGATAGAGCTACACATTTATTTATATATAAATGTAATTCTAGAGCTGAAATGGGAGAACAGATACCAGAGTATAAGTAAAGATGTGTACTGAAGACTAAACATGACACTCCTAAAGTTCATCTGGTTCACTGGGGTCAGGGTTGGGGGTGGCTGTAGCTATTGTATCAATTATGCTTACAATTGACAGTACTGTTTATTGGGTTTTTGCTATGTTATTTAGTGTTGGAGGTATGTGTGTTACATTTTGGGTGTGGGGCAGCTTAAAGTGATACTAAAGTCTCGTTTTTTCTCCTTTAAAAATAACAAGGTATAATTACATCTTCTGTGCAGTGGTTTTGCACAGAGCAGCCCACATCCTCCTCTTCTCTGGTCCTTCTTTGGCACTTCTGGCCCATCCCTCCTGTTGAGTGCCCCCACAGCATACAGCTTGCTATGGGGGCACCTGAGCCAAGCCGCAGATTCATGTGTCCAATCAGACACTGAGCCGTGGCCCGGTCCCACCCCCTCTCTCTCCTCATTGGCTCACTGACTTTGATTGACAGCAGCAGGAGCCAATGGCGCTTCGCTGCTGTCTCAGCCAATGAGGAGGGAGAGTCCAGAGAGCTGAGTCTCTCGTGCAACATCGCTGGATCCAGATGGGCTCAGGTAAGTATTAGGGGGGGGCTGAGGGGAGCTGCTGCATAGAATGCATTAAGAAATTAAACCTTCTGCCTTTAAAACCACGTTAAATCCATCTTTGGGGCACCATAAAAAAACTGAATTGGTGATAAAAGGACATTAATAAGGAGTTGGCGTTTTCCATAAAATACATTTTGTTTGACCACAACAGATGTGTGCCAGTCTGGATTGGCTTAAGGGACCCACCTCAAGGTGGACTTTACAAGCAATTTGTCTTCAGTGCAAAACCACTGTAATTCTTGCTGATATCTCTTGTGCAGGAGATGTGAAAAGATAATGCCAAAACACATTTCAAGTAGTTATATTAGCAGCATTTAAAAAAATAGTAATGCTCATATTAGTACATTTTTGGCCTGAGGTTGGCGTTTTATCTTTGCCTAAAGTTCTTCTATAATATCACATTTTCAAAATATACTAACATCTTCACAAAATAAAAAAATATGCAACCTCTTCTGTTTTCAGCATATAATTTGTTACGATAAGTACACCTGCACATTAAAATGCAATTCAATTGTTTTATATTCCAATTTCATAAATATATCATCAAGAAAGTGTGATTTGAAGTTATAGTGATTAGTTAATTTAAGTTTAATGCTTGGCAGCGGTTCTCCAGGAGAGAGATAAAGGGGTTTATTTACTAAAACTGGAGAGTTCAAGATCTTGTGCAGCTCTGCATAGAAACCAATCCGCTTCTAACTTCAGCTTGTTCAATTAAGCTTTGCCAAAAAAAAAAAAAAAAACTGGAAGCTGATTGGTTTCTATGCAAAGCAGCACCTAATTTGCACTCTCCAGTTTTAGTAAATCAACAAGTGGCGGTCCGCTCATTAGGCAGGGCGCCAGATGCATGGAATTCAATGGAGTTTTTTTTTTCTTGGAAGCACACGATTAGAGCTGGAGGCTCTAATTGGCTTCAAAAAGGGTGGGCTCGGGGCACAGAGCACTGTGTTCCGAGCCCATCCACTTGTGTGACATTAGCAAATCAATATTCATGTCTTTCTGCTACTCCTCTCGACCAATCAGGATGTGGGTCCTGAGACCCAAGTGGCCAGGGAGTCTTAAGACCCACTTTATGTTCGGCTGGGGAATAGAAGCAATGGCCAAGGCTCAGCTCTTCCTTCCACAACCTCCTCCCTGCATAAGGTAAGGCCATGGATCGCTGCCTTCCTGATCAATTGATCGAGCGCTGGGGGGAGTAGGGCCCAGGTTTGTTTGCCACCCCCCAAAATTTTGAGCACCAGTCGCCACTGTGGCCCAGATACTTATGGAGAAAACAACGATTTGTTTAGAATGCATAGTTTAATTGGTAATGTTTCCCACTAAAATAAGATGCTGCATTGTAGAAGCAGGGGCAGACAGGCTTGGAGGATCCACCAATAAGCCCTGAGTATGTGGCTGAAAAATTTATGAAAAACTACCTAGTGGGGGGCTGCCATTATTGACACATTTCTATCTTTCTTTGCAGTTGTCATTCCTGTCAATATCATACCTGCCTCTGTGAAAATTGTTTAACCTCCAGCTCATTCCAATCAATTCTTGCTGTGAACAGCAACATTGGCAATTCACTCAGTGGCATCACAAGGGTTGGTGTCACCTGGTGCTGTAAAACATGGTTTGACCCAAATCTGCCCCTGGCCGTCGTAGCCTGCAAAACATGGTGTCACCTCACCAAATAAAACTTCTGTCGATCACCATCATGGGCAGCATGGTGAAACAAAAAGTAGGCTAGGATGTTAGAGAAGTTGTTAAATTGACAATACACATGCTTTTGTAGTGAAAGAGCAATTCAGCATACTTCTGTCATATGTCAAAGAGGGAACTATACAGGAGAGACTTTTCCTTTTACTCAGTGTTATTAGTACAGCTGGAGACAACCTGTTTAGTATTTTGAAAGAGAAGTTGGAAAAGTTCTCCTTCAGTTTTGTTAGCATTACTGGCTGCTCATTTGATGGTGCTGCAAATGTAAGTGGAAGCTATAATTGAGTACAGGCCCACATTAAAAGAATGTCATGCAACTCAGTCTCCATGTGGTCATACCTTCACATTCATAATTTGGTGATTAGTTATGTCATAAGGTATGCCACCCCAGTAAATCATTCTTTGGACTTTCTCAGAGTCATACAAATGCTGGACGAAACAGGCCTGCTCTCGCGATCATGGTCATGAAAAGCTCCCAAGACTTAGGAAAATTGGTGATACTAGATGATGGAGCAAACCAATAACGTTGTTTATCCTCTTTGATTGTAGGGTAACAAAGAAATTAATAATGACATCCTAAAGATGTTGCAAAGGGGTTAAAGGTCTACATTTTAGTTTAAAATGTTGTGAGTACAGTAAAAGAGCCCAATAACTCTCTAAACATGCTAAATACACAACTAATGTCAGCATCTTGAGGACTGGGCAAAACAATGATTTCAGCTCGTTACCATTGGTCATTATCCTCATCATACCTAGCGACACCTGCCTGATAACATCCTTTACTCTCACTAGAGAGATAATGATATAGTCTAAAGCAGTGGTTCTCAACCTCAATCCTCAAGTACCCCCAATGGGCCATGTTTTCAAGTTTTCCTTTACTTTGCACAGCTGCTTTAAATCAATATCAATGATATGGTATTCATAGGAGCTATTTTATCTAAGGGAAGTTCCCAAAACATGGCCTGTTGGGGGTACTTAAGGACTGAGGTTGCTCTACAGAATTAATTTCAACATCTTGAAGAGTGGGTATTCCAATAACTTCAGTT
>BLSH010086044.1:105358-118412 GCA_018402905.1 Glandirana rugosa
TTGACTTCAATAACCTTATGGGTGAGAAGTTCTACAACTTTAATTAAGACATCTCGTTGGAGTCAGGAATTGGTGAACTGTTGACCCGTGAATTTGGGGGAATTGTTGGTCTGGTTAAAAGTCGAAAGTCACGAGAGTGTGAAACTTACTGTTAATGAGTCAGTACGTTGTGACGTGGGTATACTTTAAACGCAGGAAAAAAAGTGTGTTTATCTCGAAAGAAAACCACCATAAATTAGTAGAGACCCAAAAAATAAAAAACGCGATATTAATTTTTTTCTGGCTTTTAAAGCAGACGCAAATTTCATATGGGTGCAGTGTTGCATGACTGAGTAATTGTCATTCAAAGTGTGAGAGCACTGAAAGCTGAAAATTGGTCTGGTTGTTAAGGGGGTTTAAGTGCCCAGTTGTCAAGTGGTTAAGGACTGAGGTTGCTCTACAGAATTAATTTCAACATCTTGAAGAGTGGGTATTCCAATAACTTCAGTTCTGTACCATTAGTCATCGTCTTTCTACTTAGTGACACTTGCTTGACCAATTACTGATCATCTTCATCATACTTAACAACTCTTAATTGAACAATTATTGTGTTATGTATGTAGTTTTCAAGTCAACTGTTTCTTCACTGTTAAATACATTTTAGATGTTGTTCAATGAGCACGGATATGTTAAAATCAGACAGGATAATTTGCATGATTGTGTTACTTTGCATAACACGTTGGAATAAGTTGTGGCATCAGAAATCAGAAAAGGCAATGTTATTGGGAGGAGACTGTAGTTTGAGTTCCAGTCTGTCCCTGATTAGACATGTCTGTCTGTGTCTCTTGCATCTCTTTCCATGTGCATAAACATGATCAAGGGAAATATTTATTCCCATAACTGTGCCAGCAAATACAGGTGTTTTATGATGGGTTTGTCAGACCTGTACATCTGACTTGAGACAGAATATTTGTTGCAAAAGGTGCCGCCATAGATTTTTAAAGGAAGAAAATGTTGGCTCTCCTATAGCAACCATCCCTCAGCATGGCTTAAATCTAATAAGGTTTCATACCTCACACAGCCTTTGGATCACTGTAAAAGCGGAACTAAAGGAAGATACTCACCTTCCTAATGCTCTCTCGCCATGGTCGGCATCTTCTCCTGTGTGCTAGATTTCAGCCATCTTCATTGGCCGGTGCTAGGATGATATCATTAACAGAAGCTAATCAACCCCTCACACAAGGATCGGCCTGGCCACTGTAGACTGAGCTGAAAATGTGCAGCCGGGGATCGCTGTGAGCAGGCAGGTAGGTATGCACTGCACATCTCTTCTGCATTAAAATTCCTACATGCTCACAGTGTATCATAGCGGACCTTTAGTTTCACTTTAATGAGCTTAGATGTCTAATTCAACAACCATTTTTTTTTTTGTGAGTGCGGTGGAAAATGTTTATCTTTTTTCCTGGAAATCATTTTTAAAAAAATACACATGTATGCATTTACATGCTGTACTAATAAGCTCAATTCCCAAGAATAAACTGAAAGCAAATAAAATGACAACTTTCAAAAGGCAGCTGTCAGAATATACATAATTAGTAAGTTTCATCCCTCTGATTTGTCCATTTTCTTTAAAGGTCCCCATGACACAAAGCTGTTCAGCAATGTTCCTGTCAACCATCACAGTCAACAATAAAAAATACAAAAAAAGGCACAGCACCTTAGCTGTCAAGAAAAGGAACATGTCCAAGAGATCTTAAATAAAAATACAGCAGGAAACATAAAACAAATCAACATCTGGTTACATTGTAGTTTTCCAGCTCAGATTATCTTAAGTTTCTGTTTTGCTCATAATAAAATGTTCCAGTTACATTCTTTTTTCTTTCCTTTCTGATTTGGATGTCATGCATATCTGTGCTACACATTTGCCTAGCAAACTGTTTTACAAGGTACACTATGATTTTTACAACCAGAGCTCTAGACATAGGCAATTTTGAAATACACCCTGGCAGTGGCAGAAAATAATGAATTCTGTGTACCTGCAGCAGATGACAGCTTTACAGGAAAGTGCCAAGTCCAGGAAGCACTGACGAACTTCAAATGCGAGAGCGTACTTTAGGGTCTGTCCATCAATGATAAGAGCCAGGTCATTTTCCTTTCCAAGTGAATCTCCCAGGTTATTACAGTGGTTTGTTAAAGTTTCTCTTGTTGCCTATAAAGAAATTCAGAAATGTAAATTAAATTACACATAATTGATTTTGATAGAGTAAAAGTGAAATACCTGTTACTGGGCTGACACATAACTATTAATTGAGAAAAACGTACCGGAGGAATGTTCTGAGATGACCAGCGAATACCTAGGACTTTCCATGGGATTCCCTAGTGTGGCAATAGGAAGCTGGGGCAACACTTTAGAAGCTGCCTTAGCATAGTGGAAATTATATTGAAACTACTTTCATTTATACTTCCTAAACAGAATATATAAAAATGTGCAATATTTAAGGACCAACCCTGCTTTCTTGGTTTTAGAACTGGCCTTGCAAGAAATAATACATCTACTTTTACAAGTTTCCAGATCTGACATATGAACAGTGTTGTTAAGTGTGTGCTAGTACCCTAACCTGTCTATATACTACCCTAGCCTGCTCCTATGCTACCCTAGCCTGTCTATATACTACCCTAGCCTGCCCCTATACTGCCCTAGCCTGTCTATATACTGCCCTAGCCTGCCCCTATACTGCCCTAGCCCACCTCTTGGAATTGAACATAATGGTATGTCATATAATTTTGCATATAGACAAGGTGCTGTTGCATGTAAATCTGACTTCCTGATACATGTAATTTTAGTTTGAATTATCATCATATAAAATAATGGATGTGGGGGCCTTTTGGTAGGCGTGTTTTTTTTTGGGGAGGTGGGGCACCATTTCATTCTTGGACCCAGACAGCACAATGTCTTGGGCCAGCACTGGGGGGGAAACTCTGATATGAGGAAATAATCCTTTGCTTCTACCAGCATGACCATCTCTACACAGAGACACAGTGCTGAACAAAGTATGGTAAGTCAGTAATAGGGAAAATATCACCTGCAGGGGGACCACAGGCACGTTTCAGTCATTAGGTTCATTACTTAAGCTATAGCTGTGGGTTTGGAGTGGTGCAGGGACACTGATATATATGAAGGGTTACAGTGACATAGATGGTCACAAAAAATGATCACCTGTACATCTGCCCCTACAGTTGAAAGCCGCTCTTAGTATTCAAAGTCAAAAAGATAGGACTTGAATGCAGTTGGATAGACAGATAGACACATAAGAACTACACTGCTGTTTGTTGTTTTTGACTTTTCTGCCATTTCCTGTTATAACAAGTCTAGACCATAATCATTCCTTCAACATTTCAGTCTTTAAAATCCACAATTCCGTCAGCCTGAGTGATAAAGTTTCACATTCACTTGCTTGCTTTTGATCACTTTAAAACGCTCAGTGCTAATTTTGTTCTCTGTGTTTTCCTTGCACTGGGGAAACTTTGAAATTTCCATGTTCTGTGTAAACAGTTTAATTTTGCCAAGCGGCCTATGTTACGCCACTGTAGCACACTGTTGTAAATCCACGTAAAAAGAGTATAATTTGTTGACAGGCAAAGTACTGGAATATCCTGGAGGAAAGATCCTGTGTGGTCCCAGCTGTGCAGTCAATCTTGGAAATCAAATCACCATATTTTAAAGATTTATCTAGTGTTCAGAGACCCCTTGAAAGATGTAAACGTTCACTCATGAAGCGCTTACACATTACTGGTAGAAAAACTGCTAAAGGGACACTAAAATAGGGTTAGGCAAAATAATTTGTTCTTACATCATCAGAAAACATGTCAAAAGTTTAGTATCTTATCACAAAGAAATTACTTAGAAGGAAGGTGGCCTAGTGAGGAGTAATGTTGACCAATTATAAAAGCAAATTTCAAAGCAAAATTAAATACGTACCAAATATCTCATTTTCGGCTCCCTATAAGCAAAGTCCTTAATGGCATATTTACAAAGCAGTAAATGTGACAATCCAAAAATATTCACAGTAGCCTAATTTTCTTGGTGCATTACAGAATGATTAACCGCCTGTGCATGTTTGGTGATGAATATCACATTCTCATAAATTATTTTCTTTTTATTGGTGTTTAATAAAGTGAAAACTGGGCGAGCAAACAGGATTTTTTTTTTCCAGAAGAGACATGCTTTGGCTCTTCTACATTAAAGTTACTTACCTACCTGTCCACCCCTGTACAGTGAGGTGCATATGCACAGCTCACTGTAGATATTCAGCAATGCCGATGCTGACTGCATGCACAGGAGTGATGTCACCCCCACACGACCATTGAAAGCGGCCGGAAATTGAGACCCAGAAGCTGGCTGCTCGAAGAAGTCAATGGCTGGAAGGGAGCTCCGGGACGCCAAATCACTGGATCCAAGTTGGGTATAAATCCGCTTTAACAGCAATACTTCTACAGGGCATGTTCACATCATATGGCTATCGCATTCCTAAGACATAAACAAGGCAAATATCCATGTGGCCTATGTGTTCAGTTCACATCAATGCACTTCACTGGTGTATGGTGAAACAAGTTGGAAATATACAACTATTTTTCATCGTAGCCATTTTGGCGCTCACAGCTATAAAAAGTGAAAATGTTATCTTTGGGTGGTCTCCATCTTGCTGGCCTACTTTGGGGGAGAATGTTAACAGCTGTTCTACTCTCTATAAGCTGAAATATGCTTCTTGATCTCCACTCTTCTACCCATCCCATTGAAACTACAAGTGTGTATTTGTGGGGATGACAGGACAAGATATACTGTAGAAGATTTTGAAGCTATGCTGTGTAGCTTCATTAAGTTGTACAGTAAAGATCTTGAAGATAAGCCATTTAAAGTGACTATCTCTTAAGAAAAAAAGCAAAAAAAAAACCAAAAAACAAAACAAGGTTTGCTGCTGTATTGCTGGGAAATCACCTTCTTTTTGCAGCGGTCACATTTTTTTTAAACATTTGACTCAAAGTGATATACAAAATCTATCATTTCTTTACAACATATACACATATTGCTAGAGAAGCCTGAATAAATAACTATGCTCACAGCAAGAAATGAAATTTAACATTAAAGTGTCATCCTATCCAAGCCACTCCATTAATTATCTCCATTTTAGATCAAAACTTCAAGTTTGCCAAGTTCTAGAACCCATGGCAAAATAGGAATGGTCTATTAAAATGTGAGATCTATCAAGTTCTGTTAAGGTATTGGTCATTTAAAATATACAAGTATAAATAATGTAATAATTTATTTTAGGGCTTATTCACACGGGCACTGTGGCTCGTACAGGCTTGAGGTGATGGTGCCTTGCATTTTTACAATGTTTTTCCTTAAGCATTGTTTTTCCCTAATTGTATTGAAATGCCACAAGTTGACATTTCATTAATTCTTATGTACTGCAGACCATTCATTTCTATGTATTACAGTACAGAAATACATGGACAGACACAGAGCTCTCGTACAATGCGGCAAAATCCATGCAGATTTCCACACTGCACTGCTCTGCTCCTGCTGCCAATGTTCTAGTGTGAACAGTCAACATAGAAAACAGTTGTTTATTGTATGCCCTCGTGCAGACCGGCATTTTTCTAGTACAGAAATATGCATGTCTGACAGATGTATTTATGTGAGATTTCCCTTAACTTCTTGAGACACAACAGGAGGTAAGAAGGAACATTTACACAAGAAGGGGAGTTATCTTTTTAGACAGTTATCACATGAACAGGTATCCCCATTCAAAGATTTCCCCTCACCACCTGTTCCAGCAAGAACTGTAAAATTTTGGAATTGTAATTATTTTTTATCCTGACAATGGTTATCTTCATGAGAGATGATGAATCTCCCCAGTTGGACACAGATAGCAATAGCAACCTGGCAGAGATGGTAACCTTCTCTACTCTATTCACAGCTAGGAATAAAAAACATTTTGGTTTTAGATATACTTTAAAGCAGTATTTCTCAACATTCCCAAATGATATACCCCTTTTAAATGCCTTTACCAAGTCCCAAGTACTTTGCAACATTCCCATATTATATACCCCTTTCAAATGCCTTTACTGAGTCCAAAGTACCCCTTGAAATGAGTACATCTATTACCAGTTCCTGCTAATAGTATGTACATGCTTTCCAAACAATCCATTATGCTTTCAAATTACTATCATACATAGATCCTTTTTATATATTATTTATTGTTTGCTAAATCTCTCTTACAGCCAGGGCCAGGACAAGGGGTGGGCAGTAGGGACAGCTGGCCTTGGCACAGCAGAACAAGGGGGCAGAGAATTAACTTAGGGAAGTACACCCATTCGACAACACGCATTAGTAGTGGGAGAGGGGGCGCAGTTCCGCATCCTTGCCCCGGGCACGGGATGGACCTGTCCAGATACTGCTAGCAGTAATTGGTCACATTCACCATTATTCCAGGTATTATTTTATTGACAACCACACTTCAGTCTTTGTTGAACATTGGTTCTAGGACTGCATATTCTACATCCACTAGATACACTATAAACTTTTTTTTTTTAGTCAAGAAAATAAAGCTTATTGTACAAACACATCAAAAAATACAGACAGTCATTTATAATAGAAAATGGGGGAATGCCTCCCATCAGTGTAAATAGTATACAATAGACTGACTATTCAATGTACGTTGTCTGTAAAGAATTACAAGATATGCATTCCTTTTGTACAATAATGGATTTGCGGTTGTCATAGTTTCAAATAATTAGAAACAAACAAAGAAAATAAAACCAACAATAAAGAACCAAACTAAACTGGTGTATAGTGTCTCAATTTCCATCCAGGGTACGCCGATGAGCATCGTCACTGCCTGTCCCGTTAGGCAAAGAGCCTCTCTATCCACCACCTGAAGCGGCATGTACAGAGTACAGTAATTTAATCTGTAAGGTTTCCTTTTCCACCCCTCACATTTGAAGTAACCTGTCTCTGACCAGTTGGGGTGAGGCCACCCCAGGAGTGTCCATCCGTTCCAGCCATATTTTGGAGAATTTGTTAGGTACCTTCCTATGCTGATATGTATACTTTTCTCTCACTAGAACACCATTAACCTGTTGGATCCATTAGTCAAGTTTAGGTATCGTGCTAGCAATTTCCTTGCCAAATAAAGCAACCTGACCAGTGCGGTATATGTATTGGGAGAGTATAGTTCCTCCTCCAGCCCCCCTAGCAAACAAACAATTGGGTCCATCTGCAGTTGTAGCTGATATATACTATTAATGGTCCTAATCACTCCCTGCCAATATCTCACTAGCGCTGGGCATTTCCACAATAAATGAAGTAGGGTACCCGGGTGCATTTGACATTTTGGACAAATGGGGGAGTCTCTCCTACTCCACTTGTGCAACTGCACCGGGGGTTCTATATGCCCTGTGAAGTATAAAAAGATGTGATAATCTCTGGGCAGCTGACACAGACACAAGTGGTCCGGTTCCCAGTATCTGTGTCCATCTGTCCCCCTCTATAGGGCCAACATCTGACTCCCATTTTTCCTTACATGTTAGAAGTTCTGGGGCCTGAATATATAACAAAAGACCTGCATAAACATGGGATATTATACCTTTTTTATCTGATGTGACCAGAATTGATTCAAGGAAGTCAGATTCTTCCAGTTTAAGTGTGGTGCTCCTGCTTTGTATTCCCATGGCATGTTTCAGCTGAAAGTATCTGTAGGAAAAATATGTGTATTTCTGGGAATTCCATGCTCAGGTGGTCTAGGGTTTTTAAGTTTGGACCCTCAAAAAGTTGTGAGAAATATTTAATCCCAGCCTCCCTCCAAAGTGTGTGGCCAGGGAGCTTCCCTAATTCAGGATAGGACTCATTACGCCTCAGAGGGGTACATTTTAGGAAGCCACTTAGGCCCAATCTCTTTTTAGTCTCTTTTCACACTTTGTCTATCAGCCTTACAGTCATACAATTTAGTTTTGACTCTGGCAGCCCCATCTCCAACTAAGACATTGCCGAGTAAGGTTCTAGGGAACAAAACAGGGTCCTAGGGGGGTCCAACGTCTCTGGTAGGTCCCATCCAGATAAATGCTGTAGTTGGGCCACCAAAAAGTAGGTGAAGGAGTGTGGGACAGCCAACCCCCCCGATCTTTAGGGTATTGCAATGTGGATAGATTAATACGGGCCACCCCGTTTTTCCATATCAGCGCTCTGTATAGTGAGTCTATCCGGGCAAAACAGTAGTGGAGTATCCACACCGGGGCATTGTGCAATATGTACAGAAGTTGGGGAGCCCAGACCATCTTAATGAGATTAGCCCGACCCGTTACTGATAGTGGTAGCTTGCACCAACTCACATTTATTCTTACATTTTTGTAGTAGGGGTTTGAGATTAAGGGTGACATAATCATTGGTATTACTAGTCACCACAATGCCTAAATATTTAAAGGATCGAACTATTCCCACTTGAGAGGCCGAGTCCGGGAGGGCATCCCTGAGGGGGTCTAGCAGCAAGAGAGATGATTTGTGCCAGTTAATGGTGAATCCTGAGTAGGACCCAAACTGGGTGATAAGCTCCAACACTGCTGCCAAAGAGCCTGCCATATCTCCTAGATATAATAGGGTGTCATCCGCATACAGGGATAGCTTGTACCCCCCCCACGGAACTCCACTACCTCCGGAGAGGCCCTGATCCTGGCCGCCAGCGGCTCCAGTGCCAGAGCGAACAGCAGGGGGGAAAGGGTTCATCCCTGCCTAGTTCCCCTGAATAAAGAAAAGGCTCGTGAGAGTACTCCATTCACTCTTACTTTAGCTTTGGGGCATGCATATAGTAACTGTACCCAGGATATAAAGGACTCACCCAAATGGAACCTACGTAGCACTGCCCAGAGGTACTTCCACTCGACGCTGTCAAAAGCTTTGGCAGGGTCGAGGGAGAACACCGCCCTGTTGCCCGAGTTGTCTACTGGGAGCTGGAGATGTAGAAATAGTCTTCGGATATTAAGGGTTGTAGACCTAGTCAGTATAAAACCAGACTGGTCTATGTGCACTAAGTTAGATACCACCATAGCCAGTCTGGTTGCAAGTATCCTGGCCAACAGCTTGACATCCGTGTTGATGAGGGAGATGGGCCTGTATGAGTCGGGCAGCAGTGGATTTTTATCGGGTTTTGGGATCACTACAATGACTGCTTCTGTCATGGAGGGCGGAAGACAGCCCTCGTCTAGGGCTGCGTTAAAGATGTCCAAAAGGGGAGGGAGAAGAGATTCACCATACCCTTTATAGATCTCTGATGGGAGCCCATCAGAACCCGGGGCTTTGCTATTAGCCATTGTTGCTACAGCATCTGTCAGTTCTTCCAGTTTAATGAGGGCATTTAGCTTTGCTCGGGCAGCAGTGGATAGTCATGGTAGGGGACATTGGTCCAGGAACCTCTCCAGTTCCTCCTCTGTTGGGTTAACCTTGGAGGAGTAAACATCCTGGAAAAAGTCACTGAACACAGGAGTTATTTGGTCTTGGTCACAGATTTTGTCCCCTGAATGTCGTCCACAGTAGATCTAGTCTGTTGCGAGCGAGAGATCACCGACAGCAAATGTCCAATGCTCTCTCCCTCCTCAAAATATTTTTGTTGGAGAAAGAAATGCTTCTTCTCCGCCGCAGTGAGCACCACTTTCTGATACATAGTTTGAGCTTCCAGCCAGCTATGCTCAGTGGCTTGAGATGGATTTGCAATGTACTGTGCGCCTCTTGTAATTTAACTTCATTCAGGACTGTGGCTTCCCATTCCCTAGTATTCATTTTGATAGTAGATATTTGTCTTATTAAAAGACCTCTAAGGTGTGCTTTTAGGCCATCTCACATCACCCCCATAGCTGCCGTGTTCCTATTGGAGCGAAAAAATTCAGCTATTGCTTCAGGTATGGAGTCAGTGGAGGGGAACAATTGGAGCCAGAATGGATTTCATTTCCACATCCTTTACCCAGAGAACTGAAATCTGCGTTCTGAGAAGGAAGTGGTCTGATATGCTACGTGGCTCATATTCGATCAGAGAGACTTGTGTCATAGCGCTAGGATTACAGAAGCAAAAGTCTATACAGGAGAGTGCCCTGTGGGTTGGGGAATAGCAGGAATAGCCCTTTTTGTCAGGGTATCTGTTTCTCCATGTATCCTCCAGGCCCATCTCCTGAACCAATCTGGCGAACTGTGTAGGGCCAGGGGAGGCAGCTGGGTGTCTACTGTGTGGTGACCATCTATTTAAATATTTGTCTAGAGGGTTGTTAAAATCACCCATGACCCATATAGGTACAGCAGTGTACGGAGTCATAAACTGGGCCAAATATTTCATGCACTCGGACGAAAAGGGCGGAGGAACATAAATGTTAGCGATAACACATAACATGTCTGCCAGCTTACACAGTAGAAAAATAAATCTGCCCTGATCATCCACTCGGGAGTGAACCAAGCTAAAAGTTATATCATTAAAAATTAATATGCTAACCCCTCTAGAGTAAGCTGTGTGGACGGAGAAAAACTGCACCCGGTGTCCCCGATTTTTAAGTAAAGATACATTGGTAGATTGTAGGTGAGTCTCCTGGAGACACGCCACCACAGAGCGGTATTGTTGAAGGGTAGACAAATGTGCTTGTCTCTTCACTCCGTCCCCTAGGCCCCTCACATTCAAAGACAGTAAGTTATAGGTAGCCGCCATACAGTGTAGAAGTTAGTAGGTAAGGAGAGCACATCATTATCAGCAGAGCAAAGAGTCCAACATACAGGGGAGTGGCATAAAAGGCACTCTCCTGGACAGTCCACAAAATATAATGGCAGTAAGGCAGTTCAGAATGAGAGCATAGGGAGGTCAGACACCCCAGCTTACCACCGTTCGAGGGAAATCCCCCTTTCAGCCAGACAGTCAGGAAGTAGGTGTATGTTGTATGCACATTAGGCTGTAACTTGAGGACCCACCATAGGCTTCCATCTTTCAACATAGAGAAAGCATAGCGAGCTAAAACAAGAAAATAAAAAACTCTTGCCCAATTAAAGCAGTGCTCCAGGCTCAGTTTAGAAACACATTTGAACCTTGTGTCCTCACAGGACAATCGTTGGTTAGGGGGCCCCAACGTTTCTGGTGCACTTTCCAATCCAAAGGGACTTACAGAATACACCTAAAACAAAAACCATAAGTGGATAGGTAAACTATAAAGAATCCTCTCCGCCTTTCAACTAGGAAGATATTCAGCAGTTGAGCAGGAGCGTAGCATGCCCATTACAGGACACAAGCTATAGCTGTAAAACAGGGAGATATGTCTCCTTTGGTTGAGTACATGCTTCCTCAAAGTATGCTCCATCTGATCCAACCAGTCAGCTGCAGCAGCAGGGTTATCAAAGAAGTGGGTCTCGTTGTTGGCAGCCACCCTCAATTTAGCAGGGTACGGCATAACATAGGTAACTTCATATTGCCTTAGTCTTTTTTGATGTCTGTGAACTTTGGCCGTCTACGCTGCAGTTCTGCAGAGAAATCAGGATAAAATGATATCCGGGTAATATCTATCTTCATGGCTTCACCTTTGGTCCTGGCCAAGTAAAGAGCTGCATCTCTGTTCTTGAAGTTTAAGAATTTAAACAGAAATGGTCCAGGGGGCTCTCCCAGGCAGGGGGGCCTAGCAGGTATGCGGTGTGCGTGTTCGACCGCGAACATGGAGGAAAATGCATCTTTGCCGAATGTTTCAATAAGCCAGTGCTCTACGAAGGCAATGGGATTCTTGCCCTCAGCTCTTTCAGGGACACCCAATGCCCTCACATTGTTCCTCCTGAGTCTATTTTCCATGTCCTCTAAATGCATGGCATGGTTAGAGGTCGAAGTTTGCACTTGGTTCAGCTCATGTTGTAATGGTGCCATATCATCTGCAATATTGCTCACACGGTCCTCCAGGGCTGCTGTGTGGTCCTTCAATTTTTGCATGTCCTGCCGGATCAAAGTAGCTTCTAATTTCACCCCTTTAATTTCTGTAGTGAGATTAGCGAGGTTTGTATTGCAGGAGGAAACTGCAGTAAAGATCTCCCTGAGAGTGGGTTTAGGATCTTGTGAGACAGGCATGCTGTGATCGGTATAGCAGGATAGCAGGGATACTCACTGCGTCCCATAGATGTTCAGCCGGATCCTCTGTCCATGGTGTCTCAGCTTCAGGGTTGGCATGTGGGGCACAGGTAGCTGGCGCCGAGCTCTTATGTGATTTGGCAGGGGTATCCTTAGGCTGCGTCTTAGCAAAGAGCTTCTGGGTTGCCTCGTTATCTTGGGCCACATGGTCCAGCTCTATGAGCTGATCTTTGCTCCGTTTGGACATGGCGTACGTGACTGTGAGAGGTATCGAGCGGTAGCTGGTAAATCACTGATCACAGGGATTGGCTGCAGGGGTGGAGGCGATACAAGAGAGGAGATAAATCAGGAGAATTAACAGGATTCCCGGCGCAGAGCTCTCTCAGTGCAGCCTACCTCATGAGCTGCAAGCCATGCCCCACCACTATAAACTTTTTAAAATGTAGTTTACATTTTTGATTATTTTTTATTTTAACGTCAGACTCGAGGATACTGTACCGTTTAGACTCTTACCACTAGAGTTGAGCGAACACCTGGACGTTCGGGTTCTGCTGGTCCGTCCGAACTTCGGGACAAATTCCGGGTCCGGGTCCGGACGGAACCCGAACGATCGCACGGACAACGAACGAGCTCAGACTGCAATTTTATTTTTTATTAGTTTTTACATTTGATGTAAAATTTTTCAAATATCACCACCCCGTACCGAACGTCGAGTACTCCATCCGACGTGACTCTCTCGAGACGCGGCCCTTAGGACAATTAAGAGGACTAAATAGAGGAGAGAACATAGCGGAGGTGGGGACGTCGGTTAGGGACACTAGTCACTAAATGGTCGATGGCGAGCTATGGAGAGTGTCAGTGCATGCGGTACAGGTTTGCCTCGTTTCTAGTCGAGTATCTCGACCTGGTACACCGGGTTCTATTGCTCCGTTGGGTCTTCGAGA
>BLSH010086044.1:125394-143923 GCA_018402905.1 Glandirana rugosa
TTGGGACCAATGACATTTATTCAGCGATCAGAAATTTAAATGTCCACTGATTACTGTATAAATGTCATTGGCATTGAAGGGGTTAACCTGCAGGGGGCAGTGAAGGGGTTAACAAATGTTCCCTGGGTGTGTTCTAATTGTGGGGGGGCGGGGCTGGCCGGGACATAACAGATCTAACTGATCCCAGTGACAGGGATCAGTAAATCTGCTTGTCCCCTGTCACAGAACGGGGAACCGCCGTGTTTACAACGGCGGTTCCCCGTTCTGAGGCTCCTAAATGTGATCGGCGGGTCTCGGGCGGACATCGAGTCCGCCCAACCCACGGGCACGCTCGCGCAGCGTGCGGCGCGCGCGCGCCGCCGCTGCCTCCAGGGGGCGCGCCTGGAGCGTGCGCAGTGGAGGACGTCCATGGACGTCCTCCGAGCATTTCAGGTCCGTGCTGGAGCCGTACTTCGGCAATAGCGCGGACCTGGAGTGGTTAATAATAATAAATACCAATAATAATAATAAAAACGTTCCATTATTATTATTTATTTTTAATTTGTTCTGTTACATTTGTTTAGATGCGGCATTCGTTATTTCGGGTTAATTCGTAACTTCAGATAAATTTGTTTCCGTTATGTTGAAATTTGAAAGGAGATTCCAATGCCTATAATTTAATAGTTCGTTATTATTAGTTTGTTATTATTTTGGATTTTCGTTCTTTCGAATTTTCGGATTTTCTTTCTTATTTTCGGATTTTCTAATTTTTGGATTTTCAAATTTTCGAATTTACAAATTTTTGAATTTCAAACTTACGAATTTTCGAATTTACGCATTTCGATCATAACAAATGACCCAAAAAACAAAAAAAAGAATGAAACGAAAACTAACTGTTTTTTAAGCAGTGCAGGTCTAGTAAAAAGCTGTAACTGTGGAATGAGTTTTGCAGCGTTTTTGCTGTAGCATTTTGGCAAAACTATACTCCCACAAGAGCTTATGGCTCGAAAATGTAAGAATAGCTGTATTTTCAGCATTTTTCAACATTTTTGAGCTTTTTTCAGAGTTAGAGATTTTTTACAGGTGAAAAACTCCTCTCAAAACGCACTAGTTCTGGGAGTTTTTTCCACCCAGAAAACGCCCCAGCCAAATAACGCTGATAACAGCCTCTGTGTGCATGGACACATAATATAAAATGCTGGGGAGTTTACTGGCTGCAGAAAAAAATGCCTAAAGCTAAAAACAGCTGCTGTAAAAACGTCCAGTGTACATGAGGCCTTAAAGTGATTGTAAAGTCTCCTTTTTTTCTATTAAAATAACAAACATGTTATAATTACCTGCTCTGTGTAGTGGTTTTGCACAGGGCAGCCCAGATCCTCCTTTTCTCAGGTCCCTAGCCGGAGCTCCTGGCCCCTCACTCCTGTTGAGAGCCCCCACAGCAAGCAGCTTGCTATGGGGGTACCCGAGCCGAGCTGCAGCTCCGTGTATCCATTCAGACATGGAGCCATGGTTCGGCACCACCCGCTCTCTCCCCTGATTGGCTATCTGAGTTTGATTGACAGCAACGGGAGCCAATGGTGCCGCTGCTGTGTCTCAGCCAATCAGGAGGAAGAATCCCGGACGGCCAAGGTACATCACAGGATCTAGATGGGGTTCAGGTAAGTATTAGGGGGGCTGAGGGGGCTACTGCACACAGAAGGCTTTTTATCTTAGTGCATAGAATGCATTAAGATAAAAAATCTTCTACCTTAACACTTTAAGTTGGTATAGGGTGCCTGTTAGGCTTCATGCACATAGGACTTTAAAAAAACAGCCAAAAAAGTCAGTAGCTTATCAGGGATGTTTTCAGCTTTTACCAGTGTTATATTACCGCCGTTTTTTTGCGTTTTTTCCCGTTTTTAAAGGGCCAGCATTTTTTTTTGTTGTTTTTTTTTTCAACTGGTCTAAAACGACCAAAAGCATTGACGTTTTTAAGCGTTTTTGAGCGTTTTTGGACATTTTTACAGCTGAAAGCAGTCCAAAAAAACCTCAGCTCTTGGGGGTTTTTTTACAGCTCAAAAACGTCACTGCTAAAAACAGCTGATAACAGCCTATGTGTGCATGGACACATAGGATAACATGATGGAGGGTTTATTGACTGTAGAAAAAAACGTCTGAAGCTGAAAACAGCTGCTGAAAAACAGTCAAAAAACGTCCTGTGTGCATGAGGCCTTAAGATTGTGAAGTTATATCCTCAGGCCATGTCCAAATGCTATCAGGGATCTTATAAGATAGGCACTAGGTTGATTTACTAAAGGCAAATAGACTGTGCAGTTGCACTAATTTTCCTCAGAGCTTAGTGATTTGTGGTATAACCTTCACTTTTTAAAAAATATCCAATCAGGTGCAAGGAAATGTAAAAAAACCCATAATTTTTGCTTGCACGTGATAGGATGATGAAAATCAGCAGAGCTTTACCACATTTACTAAGCTTTGGGGAAAATGAGGGAAACTGCACTTGCAAAGTGCATAGTCTATTTGCCTTTAGTAAATCAACCCCATAGTGCCCCATATTTGATGGTAATGCCTAGATTCTGGATTTGAATCTTGAACTTTATCTGTTCCGTGACTGGGTTCAACCTACTCAAATCACTGGAATTTGCCTTATTTTTTTTTTTTTCTGCAGAAACATAACACTTATTAGTGCATCTCTCCTTGTTTGCCTTTACTCCTCTTTCTTTGTGTAATTATAATTGGAAAATAGAACGGCACATCGGTCTAGGTCTACAGACTTGTTTTGGATATTGAAGCAAGCTCCTTTCTGCATCTTGTTTTGAGCCAGGGTTAAACTTTGCTATTTCTAAAGAAGTGACAATTTAATGGTTGACACTAATGACGAACTGAATCTTGCTGGTATAGAAATGTCTTTGAGATATGCAAATGATATATGTTTGTTACTCTTCTGCAAATGACACCAATAGACAGACTGAGCTATAATAAAGCTGCACATACAGTACAGCTGTAAGCAGCACTAACAGCTTTCTAGAGATAAAATTACCAGGTTATATTTTATAATCAGCAATTAAAAGCAAAGTATATCCAAAGCTTTTTTTTGTCCACACCTCTCTTGTGAGTCACAGGAGTGCTCTCCTGTAAGCCAAGAAATAGCCAACAGCAGGCTAAAGCCCACTGTCAGCTGACGTCACAGAACCACTGCAGACTTCAAAAGGATCCCGACCAAATTGTTGGGATCCACACAGCAGCCTTATGGACAGCTGGCTCTCAGCTAATGGCTAATCAGCTGCAACCACCCCCTCCCCAGCCCGGCACTCTGACAGTCACCGTTCTCTGCTTGGAGCTGATCGAAAACTGAACTGCAGTTTAGAGGTGAGGTTTGTTTTTATAACTACTTAACTACTTAACCACTGCCCACCTGGCCTATTGACAAATGAAGTCCGGGCGGGTGGTCAGTTATCCTGACTGGATGTCCATTAACGTCTTCAGGATAAACCGTGATCACGCACCCGTGAGACCACGCATCGCGTCGGTGGTGCGGTGTGTCAGTCTGACCCACTGCATTACCGATCTCGGTAAAGAGTTTCCATTGGAAGCACTTTACCATGTGATCAGCTGTGACCAATCACGGCTGATCATGATGTAAACAGGAAGAGCCATTTATCAGCTTTTCCTCTACTTGCATCTGCAGACGTGAGTAGAGGAGTGCCGATCGGCAGCTCTCCTGACGGGGGGGGTCTGCGCTGATTGTTTATCAGTGCAACCCTCCTAGGACCGCCACCCTAGACTACCAGGGAGCCCACCCAGGGACCACCAGGGAGAGCCCACCCAGGGACCACCAGGGAGCTGACCAGGACCACCAGGTAAGGGGCACAATGCTCAACATGGATGGCACTCAGTGCCTATTTTAGATGCCACCCTAGACCACCAGGGAATGCACACATTACAGTGCCCTCTATCACTGCCCACCAGTGCCACCTATTAGTGCCCACCAGTGCCACCTATCAGCGCCCAGTGACACCTATCAGTGCCCATAGGTGCCACCAATGAGTGCCCATCAGTGCCGCTTATCATTGCCCGTCAGTGCTGCATATAAGTGACACATATCAGTACCTGTCTGTGCTGCTTATCAGTGCTGCATATAAGTGCCTCATCATTAGTGCCCGTCAGTGCCACCTCATCAGTACTGCCTCATTCGTGCCAATCTGCACTGCCTCATCAGTGCCCATTAGTGCAACCTCATCAGTGCCCATCAGTGATGAAGAAAATGTACATATTTACAAAGTTTTGTGACAGAAACAGAGAAATTTCCGGTGGTTTTTTATTTGTAGCGCAAAAAATAAAAACCACAGAGGTGATCAAACACCACCAAAAAAAAGCTTTATTTATAGGAACAAAATGATAAAAATTTTGTTTGGGTACAGCCTCACATGACAGCGCAATTGTCATTCAAATTGTGACAGCGCTGAAAGCTGAAAATTGGTCTGGATGGGGAGGGGGGTAAGTGCCTGGAATTGAAGTGGTTAAAGACCGCCCACCACAGATATAATGTGGCAGGGTGGCTCTATTGCGTGAAACGACATACATGTATGTCATTTCATGCAATAGACGGCAGCTGATTGGCCAGGGGGGGAGCCAATCAGCGGGTCCGGCGGACCTGATGTCCATCGGGACCCGCCAATTGTTCCCCAGAGAGGCAGAATGGCAATCTGCCTATGTAAACAAGGCAGATCGCCATTCTGACAGGGAAGAACACAGGAATCTTGTGCTCCTGCTAAGCAGGAACACGGATCCCTGTGTTCTCCTGGTCAGACCATCCCCCACACAGATAGAAAGCATCACCCTTTGATTGCCCCTGGTGTTAACCCCTTCCCTGTCATTAGTACAGTGACTGTGCATATTTTTAGCACTAATCCCTGTAATAATGTCACTGGTCCCCAAAAAAGTGTCAAACATGTCAGTTAGGTGTCTGATTTGTCCACCGCAATGTTGAAGTCCTGCTAAAAATCGCTGATCGCCGCCGTTACTAATATAAAATAAACATGCCATAAAAATATCCCATTATTATTATTATTCAGGCTTTATATAGCGCCAACAGTTTGTGAAGTGCTTTACAACATGAAGGCAGACAGTACAGTTACAATACAATTCAATACAGAAGGAATCAGTGGGCCCTGCTCATTAGAGCTTACAGTCTAGAAGCATAGTTTGTAGACGCAATAACTTTTGCGCAAACCAATCAGAGGTGATCAAATACCACCAAAAGAAAGCTCAATTTGTGGGAAAAAGGACATCAATCTTATTTGGTTACAGCATCGCACAACCGCGCAATTGTCAATTAAAGTAGCGCAGTGCAGTATCGCAAAAAATGGCCTGGTCATGAAGGGGGTAAAACTTTCTGGGGCTGAAGTGGTTAACAACCCCAAACCTCTCCTTTTAGAATTACAGAAAAGTTTCAGTTTATATCTGAGTTTTTATTTAAATAAGCCTGTAAAGATTACAGGACAATGAATGCAAATTAATTAACATGTTACAAAGTGTTTGAGCAGTGTGAAAGGGGAATAAGGAAATGTAAACACTAAAATATGTCTGGCACAATCTGCTCTCCTCACTTCTCTGTCCTTCTTTTCAGCCCCATTCGTGGCCCAGGTGCAACAATGCGGTAGTTCAAACTCCTAAAGAAGTAAATACATGAAACCACACTGTGTATCTAGCATAATACAGGACTTATTTAATCATCAGTTTAATCAGGGGATTGGCGAAAGGACAGAAATAAACATCTATAAAAGCCAGAAGATTACAACATAATAATTGACTAATGATGACGTAAACAACGTAGCAAGAAAAAACTAATTATAACAAATAGGAGACGGCAGCTGTGGCATCAGTAAATTTCTTAGCTAATGTAAACATGCTGTCAAACAAAGTAAGCAAATTTTGTCATACATTAAAGGGTGGGTCCATTCAAAACTGACGTCTTAGTTTAGGTTGATGCCAGAGGGTTCAGTCAACTGTTGAATTTACATAATTCATCTGTATCGTAGCAGTAAGGTCTTTCTATTAAACACACAGTTTTGTGTCTTGCCATGGCACATCCATTGCTTTATGTCAACCAATTTTATTTAATGTTTATGGAGAATACTATGTGGTGCACATGGCACAATTGTTTGGCATGGCCATGGACAAAAAAACCAGGGTGGAGGTGGACCATGCTTGGCTTTGACCAGTTGACTGCATACTCAACTTACAAAGCCCCAATATGTATGATACCACAGCCAATAAGTGCAGAAGAAAGCATAAAATCAAGGTAAAACTCTGCTCGTTCCTTATGACCAAACCCTCATATCAGCAACATCATTTGTGATGACAGCCTCATAACTTTGTCACGTTAATTCTCTCTTCAAAGTATACCAATAAATATAAAAGCAAAAACCATTCTTGTAGTTTTTTTTTATCATAGAGGAGAAAATGGCGTATCAATGATTTAAGCAAAGATACCAGTGAAGTGATAGGGTTTAAAGTTTACAAAATTATCCAGATAGCAACCCAAATAAAAAGAGAATGGCAGATACACATAGATAAGCTTGAAAATGCCTTTGCCTCCTTAAAGAATGCCCACAAGAAAGACCCAACAAAAGCTTCTTCAGCTCAGCTTGATGCCGCTAGGCTGGAGCTCAACCTAGCACTGACAGCTAAAGTGGAGAAACAAATCTGCTGGAACGGAGCTAAGTTCTATGCGCATAAGGACCGCATAGGCCCAATGTTAGCTTCAAAACTATCGCCCCGTCTCGAAATTCACACCTTGCTGAGGATAAGAGTAGCTGGACAGCCTATTGGGAGCTAAATTAACCATAGCCAAGGCCTGGAAACAACCCAAAATTTCTATTGCAGCCGCCAAACGAAAAATATCATGGACCATGTCCCAAGAGAAAATCATGCTCCAGATTCACTTTTAGCAACCATGTACTTATATCAGAGTGGTCCTCCTGACTCTCCCGATTAAATGAATATCTGTGATCATATCAATTTAATTAAAAATCATCCCCCACCCCCTTCATTGCTACTGTTGAGACTCGCCACCCCACCGACACAGATCCTCCCCACTGAGAGACTGCCATAAATGAAATTCTGTATCCCCTGAAAACACAATCCCCTTTCCTGAATCCAGCAGGGAGGATCCAATGACAATCCGGTGCCATGAAACAACAGCATCCCATGTCCCCTGCACAGCCCGCTGTTTCTACTGTGACCCCAGATCTTCCCACTATTCTCCCCAATAGGGGAATTGATGACAGCTCACCTAGTGTAGAGATTACAAAATGCAATTAGTGTGCAGACAGTCCATGCTGTGGAATGTGTAGGTGTTTAAATATATACAGTATTCTGCATGCATATTAGGTCATATTGGGATAGCTTAGATTGGAAACAAAGGATTATGTGCTAGACTAACACAATTTATCATTATACTATAACATGTACTTTACTGCAGCTCCTATGACATTAACTGTCAGCATTCCACCAATATAAACGCTGCAGTATATCACATATATATGGTGTACAGTCACACACACTGAACAGTTTCCTCCTGTTTGTTCTTGGCTCTTATCTCATACACATCAAAAGTCGCTAATGGAAAAATTAGCATAAACCTTTCAAAATTACATTACCCATGCCAAAACAAAGGGGATCTGCAATTGTAGTAATGACTGCTGAACTTTTTCCTCTTTAAACAACTACTTGTGGACAGAGAGCTCTGCTTGGTAAATTCAAAGAGACGCTGTTTTTTTTACAGTATGCTCGCAGTGTGTTACTACAAGCACCGTGAGGAACTAAACAGAAAATGGGTGCTGACAATAATCCCTATCTAAGTATATAAAGGTGTATACTGATAGCTTGAAGTCAAAGTACTAGCAAATGTGCCAACTCCAAGGACTAAGAGCATTAAATCAGTAAACTGCTTTTGCTAGCCAGTGTACAAGCATATACAACCAGATTCAACAAATCCTTCTGGGTGCTTCTGGCTAAGATTGCAGCTTTTTCTCCAGTGTCTTTCAAAGGCAGCAAGAAGCTTAGGAGTGATTGATGCTGAGAAAATCTAGCCTGCATATTCATAAAACTCAGAAACTAAAGTAACCCAAATGCAAAAGTGCTAAATAGCAAGGCAGTGTTAAAATGGATCTGAAATCAAAAAGCGATACACAACACACATAACTATTCATTTTGCATATGCAGTACTCCGAAAATGCACCTTATGTCTACAAATGAATGAAAATAGTAGTGAACGTCCTGTGCCCAGGCACTCCTCCTGCCTTGAGCCTTATAGCTTTATATCTGCAGTATAATATCATCTAAGGCACTACTGCTAGTCTCAAGAGAATTGCAGTGGGATTTTGTGTCAATGAAGTTATTGCTTACTATTGTCCCACCTGGAGAAGAAGCTATACTTAAGGACCAGCTGCTTCTGCTTCATCCATCCTGTGGATGTGTGCACCAGTCATGAGACCACCAATCAGCAGGTGGGCAGCTCTGACATGACGCAGTCTGCTCCTCTACCAATATGACCAACTCCACACCAAGACACTAGGTAAGGTAAGGCAGTAATGGGGAAAAGAAGGGTTGAAAACCTGCACATTGGTCTACCATATTCCTTTATTTTGCAATAGTGGTTCAGTGAACCATGGCCAATTTAAGACTCGGGTCAATATACAGTGCTTTGAAAAAGTAATCATACCCCATTGAAATATTCCACATTTTGTCATGTTGCAACCAAAAATGTAAATGTATTTTATTGGGATGTTATGTGATAGACCAGGGAGAAGCAATTAGCAGACCTCTAGCTTTTACAAAACTATAAGTCCCATCATGCCTTTGCCTCTGGGTGTCATGCTTGTGGATGTCAGAGTCTTGCTATGCCTCATGGGACTTGTAGTTCTGCAACATCTGGAGGTCCGCTAATTGCATATCCCTGTGGTAGACCAACACAAAGTGGCACATAAGTGTGAAGTGGAAGGAAAATGATAAATGGTTTTCAAAAGTTTTTACAAATAAATATCTTAAAAGTGTGGCATGCATTTGTATTCAGCCCCCTTTACTCTGATACCCCTAAGTAAAATCTAGTGGAACCAATTGCCTTCAGTAGTCACCTAATTAGTAAATAGAGTCCACCTGTGTGTAATTTAATCTCAGTATAAATACAGCTGTTCTGTGAAGCCCTTCAAGGTTTGTTAGAGAACCTTAGTGAGGGAAAGAGCATCATGAAGGCCAAGGAACACACCAGACAGGTCAGGGATAAAGTTGTGGAGAAGTGTAAAGCAGGGTTAGGTTATAAAAAAATCCCAATCTTTGAACATCTCACGGAACACTGTTCAATCCATAACCAGAAAATGGAAAGAGTATGGCACAACTGCAAACCTACCAAGACATGTCCGTCCACCTAAACTGACAGGACAGGCAAGGAGAGCATGGAAAAAAACCTAGGGGTCCTAGTAGAGAACATGCTCAGCAGTGGCTTGCAATGCCAAGCTGCTGCAAGCAAAGCTAACAAAGTGTTGGCATGCATCAAGAAAGGGATCAACTCCAGGGATAAATCAATAATTCTCCCACTATACAAGTCTCTGGTGAGGCCGCGCCTGGAATATGCCGTCCAGTTCTGGACACCAGTCCTCAGGAAGGATGTCCTGGTATTGGAAAGGGTTCAGAGAAGGGCACCAAAGCTAATTAAGGGATTAGAGGACCATTTCACTTGCTGAAGACAAAACTGAAGGGAAAATGCCCCAAGAACAAGCAGGAACTGAAGACAGTTGCAGTAAGGGCTGGCAGAGCATCACCAGGGATGAAACCCAGCATCTGGTGATGTCTATGCGTTCCAGACTTCAGGCTGTAATGGACTGCAAAGGATTTGCAACCAAGTATTAAAAAGTGAAAGTCTGATTTATGATTGTTAATCTGTCCCATTATTTTTGGTCCCTTAAAAAGTGGGAGGCACATATACAAACTGTTGTAATTCCTACACCATTCACCTGATTTGGATGTAAATACCCTCAAATTAAAGCTGAAAGTCTGCAGTTAAAGCACATCTTATTCGTTTCATTTCAAATCCATTGTGGTGGTGTATAAAGCCAAAAAGATTAGAATTGTGTCGATGTCCCAATATTTATGGACCTGACTGTATGAGTCGATAGGAGTCTGAGATAAGTTTGTCTTTTCCTGGTTTGGGGAGCACCACTATTATGGCTTCCTGCATGGAATCTGGCAATTTGCCTGTGTCAGCTGCCTCCTGAAGTGCCCGAAGCACTGGTGGGAGGAGAACATTCCCATATTTAAGGTAAACTTCTGCAGAAAGGCCATCAGAACCTGGTGATTTATGCCTAGGGGCCATAGCTAAGGCTTCACTCAGCTCCTCCAGTGTGAGAGGGGAGTCCAAGGCTATACATTTGCCCTCAGATAATTGGGGAAGCGCGCAGTCCCGTAGTAGGTCCATCAGTACACCCAGAGGCGCATCCGACCTAGAGGCATACAAATCTGTATAAAAGTGTTGAAATGTATCCAATATATCTTCCCTAGTAGTGCAGATTGTTCCACTTGGGGACTTAATGGCAGTGATATTGCTATCTTACAGGGCAATCTTAGAAGAAAGCCTGTTGAAGTCTGCAAGAGATTTGAGACTGGGACGGAGGTTCACCTTCCTGCAGGACAATGATCCTAAACATAGAGCCAGAGCTACAATGAAATAGTTTAGATCAAAGCATATTCATGTGTTAGAATGGCCCAGTCAAAATCCAGACCTAAATCCAGTTGAGAATCTGTGGTAAGACTTGAAAAATGCTGTTCACATACAGTCTACATTCAATTTGAGTTTGAATGTTTGAGCGAAGAAGAATGGGCAAAAATGTCCCTCTCTAGATGTGCAAAGCTGGTAGAGACATCTCCAAAAAGACTTGCAGCTGTAATTGCAGAGAAAGGTGGTTCTACAAAGTATTGCATCTGGGGAGCTTAATACAAATATTTATTTATAAAAACTTTTGAAAATCATTTTCCTTTCACTTCACAATTATGTGCTACTTTGTGTTGGTCTATCACATAAAATCCCAATAAGATACATTTATGTTTTTGGTTGTACCATGAAAACATGTGGAAAATTTCAAGGAGTATGAGTACTTTTTCAAGGCACTGTAAGGATGTGGGCCAGAAGGAACTGGATTACCCCAACAAAGTGTCAGTCAATGTCTAGAAAGGGTTTTACTTACCCCCCCCATCTTCTTAATCCCCCATCCCCCACCCTACCACACTTCCCCTCCTTCTTCTATTTCTTCAGGGTTTAAAAATGTCTACCTTGTTGATTATGCTTGCTCCTTTGATATTGGCAAACAAAATGTCATGAACTATGGTTTCTGTGAGGTCTATGTAGATGTGGAATTTCTCTCCATACTATTTTCTGTATGCTGGCTATGAATTGTGGTACAACCTTGATCTCTGTCTTTTTGCTACATTGTAACTTAAAAACTTTTAATAAAGTCTTTTACTATTACTATTAAAAAAAGAAAGGGTTCTACCGCTCAAACTCGTTTGGTCAATGAGGAAGTCCCTTCTACTGGCATGGTTTCACATACTCTCCCAGCTCTCCAGTTACTGGCATAACAACCAACCTGCTGGGCTGGTTAGTTAGTTCTTGTAGGGGGAATCATGTTCTTTTTTTTCAATTTGTTTTACCCTCCTAGTACTGAAACAGTCTATAAACAGTTCAGCACAATGGAGAGCTATTACTAGCAGATTTGCATGTGGGGAAAGTACAATGACCCCCCAAACTGTGTGGAGTAAAGGGGAAGTGGTAATAAACACAGTACAATCCTCATTTTCCCCAAAATGGGCAAGATGGTAACAGAGACAATCAGATTTAAATTTCAAGTCTATGATATGCAATAATGTAAGATGGTGCACTTATCAAAAAGCAGGAGCATTATAAAATCTGTTTCAAGCATTCCAAACTAGAAGCAAAGCAGGATATTGTAAACCTTCATTAGATAGAGTCCACAAAAAAATCCTAAATCTTCAAAGGAAGCAATACACATCTTGGTCTGTCTTTTTTTTTTTCACCATCCAAAGCCAAACTCTATCCATATGCCATTATTCCTGCTGTAATGGAGTTATCTGCATAAACATTGGTTATACGAATGGAAAGATGTCAACCAACCAAATATATACTCAAAGTCCAGAAGGAGGATGGGCCACATTCAGTCTCCTAAGACAGTTTTCCCCAACCCTGTCCTCAAGGCCCACCAACAGGTCATGTTTTCAGGATTTCCATTATTTTGCACAGGTGATTTGATCATTTTCACTGCCTTAGTAATTACCACAGCTGATTCATTTGAGGAAAATCCTGAAAATATGACCTGTTGGTGGGCCTTGAGGACAGGGTTGGGGAACACAGTCCTAAGAGACATTCCAAATATCCATATCATATTTGGTGTCTAACAAAGCATAATATCATTCTGCTCAATAATATGTAGGTTGTCAAATTGTGGAACCTTGTCAGATGTAAATATCAATGTATTTTGAATAGTTGGCATTAATGGTGTGTACATTGCAGCATAATAAAGCACTTCATCCACCTTCAGAAACCCCTTGATAGGTGGTGTTAATTCTATAAACAACCTCTCTAGGGACCAGAAAGGATGGCTGCAATTACCAGCTGCAGCACTCGTTTACCACTGAAGCTATGAACGATTGCTAAGTGCCAAAGACAGGCAACAAAAATGGTGAAACGCCTGGAGGATATAACATCAGTAGAGACTTCAGGAATTTAATATGTAGAGTCAGAAAGAAAGGAAAGGGGAGACATGATTGAACACTATTTGTAATATAAAGCAATATGAAGATCAAGAACACTGGGAGATGATATCAAACTAGCAAAAAGAAAGTTCAAAACTAACTATAAAAAGTACTATTTTAGCGCAAAAGTAGCTGATGTTTGGAACAGACTTCAAGACAGAGTGGCCCATTGAGTCTCTCCCATTTTTATTTTAATTTTTAACTTTTTCTTCTAGATTTCTATGTCATTTATGAAAGCCAGTGATTCTGATATATCAGAACTCTGCAAACAAGTTGACTCTGCATGGAGCCAAAAACCAGGGAAACCTTGCTTAAGTAATATTCACTTCTAAGCCCTCTTATTTTTCTGTGGCTTATTGCCTCTTTGTAATATTTGTTTACTGTAAAATATGTTTTCTTTTTTTCCTAAAATGATATTAAGTAAGCTGAACCTCTGAATGATCTAATCAGAAATTTTAAAAAACTTCTGTAAGGTATCATATTGTGAACTGTTACATTTGTTACAATCCTGATAAGGAATGATAGTGGGTATTATAAACATTCTTTAACCTCTTCACACCGTCATCTCCCAGCCAGTTAAGAGGTTTATGATGCCAGAAGGTGAGGCGGGGCTTAAGAGCACATGACACATGATCCAAAAGCTTTCGGTTAGCCACCGGTTAGGCACCGGAGCGCGCATCTTGCTCTCTCTCGGCACAGCTCTATTGACAGCAATTCATGCAAATATGAATATATATAATATCGGTGCCAATGACCAATTTTGGTTGGCAACGTGGTGTAATATTTCTAGTGCACGAGATAAATAAGTATCCCTGCACTAAAAAACTGTAACCTCAGTGGAAGCAGTTAATAGAGAAAAGGCAGTGCATAAATATTTGTTCATTTTATAAAGAGACAACAACAGATCCTACCTCCTTCTCCCTATCCTCTGTTTTCTATCCAATCTTTGATTTTGTAATTGTACCTGGTCTAGTAGGGTACAATAAATTATGAATCTGGGCCAAGCAAAACAAACTGAAACACATTTCAAATCACATCAAAAGAGGACCTGATTTATGATTTAAAGGAGACAGATACTCAAGCCCAGTGGATTCTCAAGCAGCTTGCAAGAGAAGAGACTCAGTCTGTCTACAAGGTACAAGTGACTCAGTTATCACTCACTCAGGAAAGGTTACAGAGACTGAACCTAGTCCCTAGCACCCACAAACGCCCTGTGCAAACATTTTTAACCACTTCAGCCCCAGAAGGTTTTACCCCCTTCATGACCAGGCACTGCGTTACTTTAACTGACAATTGCATGGTCGTGCGACGTTGTACCTAAAGAAAAATTGTTGTCCTTTTTTCCCACAAATAGAGCTTTCTTTTGGTGGTATTTGATCACCACTGCGGCTTTTATTTTTTGCACTATAAATAAAAACAGACAATTTTAAAAACAAAAACAATATTTTTACTTTCTGCTATAAAATATATCCTATAAAAAATGTAAAAAATTGAATTAATCAATTTAAGTCAATGTGTATTCTGCTACATATTTTTGTAAAAAAAAATCCCAATAAGCGTATATTGATTGGTTTGCGCAAAAGTTATTGCGTTTACAAGCTATGGGATATTTTTATGGCATTTTTATTTATTTATTCTTTTTACTAGTAATGGTGGCGATCAGCAATTTTTAGTGGGACTGTGACATTGTGGTGGACAAATCGGACATCTAAAAAACAGTTTTGACACTTTTTGGTGACATTATAACAGTGATCAATGCTAAAAATACTGATACTGTACTAATGACACTGGCAGGGAAGGGGTTAACATCAGGGGCAATCAAAGGGTTAAGTGTGTCCCTAGGAGGTACTTTCTTATTGTGTGGGGGATGGACTGACTGGATGAGCAGGAACACAAGATCACTGTATTCTTCCCTGTCACAACGCGGTCTTCCTTGCTTATATAGGCAGACCGCTGCTCTGCCTCTCCAGGGAACGATAGGCAGGTCCAGGCGGATGCGCACGCCCCCACTGTCTATTGCAGAAAATGATGTACAGGTACGTCGTTTCGCTCAATAGAGCCGACCTGCCGCAGTATATGTACTGTGGCTGGTCGGCAAGTGGTTAAAGGGACTTTGAAACAGATGCTGATGATGTTTGTAGAGTTTGTAGAGTAGGTAAGAAAAAGGAAACAATACTTGCCTCACCTGCTGTTTGCCAAGTCACATCCAGGTACTATTTGCATTTAAAAATGATTTAGTAATGTATACATATCTGCATTCCTTTTTACTTCATGTAATACCTGCCTGGAGTTCAGCTTCAAAGTGAATGTCAAGCCAGAACAGTCTTTTGTTTTATATATAATGGGGAATGCTAAAGCCAGCCATAGATTGTTTGAATCTTGGCCGGTTCAGCAGGGACCAGCCGAGATTCGAACCATCTATGGGCAGACTGACTGTACCCGAGTCGATCCATAACCTCAACCCCCCCCCCCCACCAGGAGAACACAATAGCTCCACGGGAGGGATTCCCCCTCCAAACTTTAGTGATTTTCTTTCCTACAGCCTGTGGTTGTGCATCATCTGTGGCCTGCCTTAGAATCTTTTTAGGCTTTCACTGCTAGACATTTCCCCTCCAATTTTGTCATCCTTACAATTTTACAAGAAAGTTGAGGAAAATATACAAAAGTGACACATGCAGCAATAAAATGCCAAAGGGGATTCGATCATTTCTCAACTCTACTAAAAAAAAAAAAATATAAAAAAAGTTTGTATTACTAACCATGTTGCTGTTGAAGATTTTCCTTCATTTCTTGTGTGGGGAAAGTGGCCACCAGGACAGTAAATGCGAGAAATCTCTCTACTGGAGCCCTAGATAGTAGTGATAGCCTGACAAAGGTTCTAATACTTACCCACTCTATTCAAAAAATGGATTGATGTATCTTGCAAAAATGAAAATATATTATGTTCCCCATACTATACCATACTACAGCTTTCCTTAAAGGCTGTCAACTCTCCTTACATGAATAATGGCTGTTCAGGGGCCCCCAGACTGCTTGATCACCTGCACAGACACTGCTGTAATGAACACACATTTTTACTATACACTAGTCTCTTCCTGTGATAATCTTGTTGCTTCAAGTCAAAGGAGAACACAAAAGTAAGGCTAAATAATCCTTGCAATTCTCGTACACACTCATATGATTTCCCAAGCGGATGGTAATTTAATAACACTTGAATTGCTCAAGCTTGCATGTACTTATACTTAAGAAAGCCAATTAGCATCAGGAATTCTGTAATTATTCCTGTGCCTGTAATTTTAGACAATAGCAGCAGGCTGAGGAGAATAGTACGTTTAATTGCACATTTGTATTACCCTCTCTGACTATACTTCTAATCAGCACTACAAAAGAGAGCTCTTTGACCATGTACCCTTCCAAAACAGGAGCACAGAGAAAAGAGAGGCCAGACCGCTCATTCATCCCCACCGCTCATGTTTCCTCTAATTACTACAGACAGCTACTGCAACTTTTATATTAGACGCCTCTCTTTGATTTTTCTAAAATATTAAGGAAATACAAGAACTCAAAGCCTTTTAACTGCATTGGTCTGAATTCCCACTTGTCTTAAGTTGGAAAATTTGTTCTGAAATCCTCTTGTAAAATATCTTTTTAGCAGATTTTATTTTTCTTATTCTATAAACATTTGATAAAAGGGTGCTGTAAATTGTCAGTACACGGATACACTGAGCAAAGTGATGCCATAAGCGATTAGTTATGCTGATATATGTAAATGGTAGGTACCAGCTAAGTAAAGGTAAAGGGCATTTCTATCCAAACAATAAAATTCCCATCTCAAATAAATATATTGTAACGAATTAACAAAACAATTGCAATGTGATACACATACACATGCATAACCAGAAGTATAACAACTCTTTTCACAGTCTTCTGGTCCTACCCACCATCAGTTCTCTCTCCTGTAAGTCCATGTAAGTTCCCATATTTAACATCATCTTGAAAAACAAAGCACACACTCCTGCTGCGAGCTTTAATTCAATTTGTGTGGATGAACGGCAGGTTGAATAATTCACTGGCATATCTCTTAGGGGATTAAGCGGCAATAACTCAGGCTGCTTGTCCTAATGTGGTGTTTCACTCATCTAGCTTCAGTTATAGCCTTATTCTCATTGCACCATCCTCTGTAACTTAAATGAAGACTCAGTTGCCTAAGGTAGCAACACTGCTAAAATGAAGTCACAAAATACCTGTAGGGATATTCAAATGAATTCCAGTGTTCTTCTGCAGCCCATTTGATCCTAGGCTCAGATTGCAACTCTCTCCATGTCTAGATTAGGCCTGCATCCTCATCCTCTGACATTTGACTGTCAAATGGCAGCACCTCAATGCACAGTAAAGGTGCTGACATTTGACAAATAAATGACAAGAGCAGAGCTTAGCAATGTCTCGACTTTGGGGTTGGTTTACTAAAGGTAAATAGGCTGTTCAGTTTGCAAATGAAGTTGTACTTTGCAAGGGAACTTTCCCCAGAGCTTGGCAAATGTGGTGACATTCCATTTTGCAAACAATACCCAATCATGTGCAAGGAAAATAAAAAGTAGCAACATTTGTTCTTGCACATGATTGGATGTTGCAGTTTAGCAGAGCTTGCCCTCATTCACTAAACTCTGGGGAAAATTCCCTTGTAAAGTAAACAGCCTAATTGCCTTCAGTAAATCTACCCCTTAATGTGAACTTCAAGGCCATGATGATAAACTGGGTCTAGGATCCAAAGATCAAAGGGTCAGATGGAATAATCAGATTGACAACTAACAAGGAGGTTTGTAAGTATCGCAAGCACTAACATTACCCAAAGCAGTGGCGGCCTGTCCATTAGGGGTGCATGTGCGCTGCCCACTCTATCCAAAACCTTTAGTTATACTTTATATAAAGCGGTAATATACCCATCCATTTAACAGTTTAAAAACCAGTTCCATTTCCGGCACGTGCCGGAAATGTAACACTCCCATTGGTTGTGCTCTAAACCAAACTGTCAAACCATCCAATGGCTGGGGTCATTGCTGATCACATGTGCAGCATCATGGCAGTTGTAGATTAAACAGAGGCCAAGATAGCAGCTTCCTTGGCTGAAAATGATAGGAGGGTTTACTACCATTTTAAGCTGAACTGTTCTGTTACCAGTGCCTTGTATTCCAGTACAAACTGCTTGTTGCACCTCATTTTGGGAGAACTCTTGAATACATGTTTTCTAATAAACCTAGGCAACATAAAACCCTAAACAGTAACTTGAAGGTACTCCCTTGTGGGAACAAGTTTAACCACTTCCCGACCGCCGTATGCAGAATGACGGCCGGGAAGTGGCTGAGTTATCCTGACTGGACGTCATATGACGTCCTCAGGATAACAAGCCGCCGCGCGCAACGCCCCCCAGTCTGACTGGGGGGTGTGGTGGCTAGCGGCGCTACGCGCGGGGGGGCCCGCGCGCCGCCGAACAATAGGACTCCTGCAGTATACTGCAGGTCAGTCCTATTGAGTCGGTGAAGGGCCGGCAGTAAGACGTATGCCGCCAGCCCTTCACCAATTTGAACAAGGGTGTTCCCTCATGGAAGTTCAATGACAAATCCCAAAATACAACGGATCCAAATAATCTTTTGTACATAAGTTCTCAAGAGGGTTTTACTCCACGTTGTTCGTCAAACATGACCTTATGTTCCGTGACCATTGTCTTGTC
>BLSH010086044.1:144701-179510 GCA_018402905.1 Glandirana rugosa
CTGTACGGAGGAATCCCACAGAAGTGAGTCACGACCGTGACTACACGACCGTTACTACTCTACCGTGACTATCTGACGTGACTACACGACCGTGACTACTCTACAGTGACCATACGTGACTACTCTACGGTGACCATACGTGACTACTCCACCGTGACCATCTGTGACTACACGACCGTGACTTCTCCACTGGGACCATACGTGCCTACTCCACCGTGACTACCCGTGATTACTCTACCGTGCCAGCACATCAGTGCCAGCACTGAGTGAAGACACCCTAAGGAGGCATGTCACTGGCGGGATCACCAGGTGACAATAAAGGGAAAAAAAGCCTAAAAAAAGGAGAACTAATGCAGCCACCACATTTAAAGAGCAGTACGCTTCAATATATTACATTTCTGTTTTGGGGTTTTGGTAAGTTCTAAGTGCATTAACAGTAACAGAGATTGCAGAAATGATACAGGAGATGGTCAGAGACTGCAGACATGGTACAGGAGATGGTCAGAGACTGCAGACATGATACAAGAGATGGTCAGAGACTGCAGACATGATCCAGGAGATGGTCAGAGACTGCAGACATGATACAAGAGATGGTCAGAGACTGCAGACATGATACAAGAGATGGTCAGAGACTGCAGACATGGTACAGGAGATGGTCAGAGACTGCAGACATGATACAGCTTATGGTCACAGACTGCAGAAATGATACAAGAGATGGTCAGAGACTGCAAACATGATAAAGCAGATGTCAAATACTGCAGAAATGATACCGCTGATGGTCAGAGACTGATCAGTGCCACATCATCAGTGCCACCTAATTAGTGCCACCTCATCAGTGCATACCAGTAATGCCTCATCAGTGCCACTTCATCAGTACCATCAGTGCCTACCAGTGCCACCTTGTCAGTGCCTACCAGTGCTGTCTCATAGGTGCCACCTCATCAGTGCCTACCAGTGCCATCTCATCAGTGCCACCTCATCAGTGCATACCAGGGTCACCTCTTCAGTGCCAGTACATCAGTGTCTACCAGTGCCACCTCATCAGTGCATACCAGTGGCATCTCATCAGTGCCAGCACATCAGTGCAGTCTATCAGTGCCATCTCATCAGTGCAGTCTATCAGTGCCATCTCATCATTGCCAGCACATCAGTGCCACCTCATCAGTGCAGTCTATCAGTGCCAGCACATCAGTGCCACCTCATCAGTGCCAGCTCATCAGTGCAGTCTATTAGTGCCACCTAATGAGTACCCATGTGTGAAAAATGTGAGATTGTGAGATCAGAAACTCACCTCCTCATTGTGGCCATTACACTCTCCATTCATTTTTAAGGCAATCCCGCCCCTCCTGTGGACTACATCTCCCATAATTCTTTGCAGTACAGAAGGGAGGGGGAGGGAGGAACACTCTGCTCTGTTTCCCTCCCCTAACCTCTGTACTGTGGAGAGAGTGAAGGGAGGAGGGAGGAGGGGACTGACATAGGAGAGGGGAGGGACGCTGAACAGCAGGCAGCTTCTCGGAGGGCGGTGGCTGTGAGATGAGAAGAGCCGCTCTATTCAGCTAATGAAATTCAGAGGAGGAGCGGCTTCAGCCTGTGTGCTGCTTGTAGCATCGCCGCTCCTCTTCTGCAACCCGCCCAGGATCGCCCCTGCCTGCAACACAGCTAGAGGGAGGGAGAGTATGAGAAGCCAGCCAGCAGCGCTGCCGGGGAAGGCGGAAGAGAACCAGTGTCTGCAGTAAGGTAGCACAGCTGTCCCTCCTACTGAGGAGGCGCCTGGGCTCCCCCTTTTGAACTGATGGGGAGGGCTGGCTGTACTACCTTATTAGTGGCCCTGTGTTTGACTTGCTCTCTATGATATATGTTCTGATAAGATTTTGAAGATTCCCTACGGCAGTTTTGGGCAGTAGATCAATCCGAAGGATACCTATTAAATAGAAACTGCACAGAGACTTTTATGTTTACACTTCACGGATAATCACATAGCACTTTGCACTTTCATATGATATGTGAAGTTTGATCTTTGATGAGATGTAAGATATTAATGAACTTTTGCACGGCACTGAGCACTTTCTTTCTCTATATATAAGATGGCAATTTGCATTCATTTGTATTTGATTTACATTGGTTATTTTTGATTCATCAATTTATTATATTTTAATTGAATTTATTCACCTTTATATAGCTTGGGAATCATATATTTTTTTATATACTTCACATTTGAATAATCACATTTTATATTTAGCGTTTAAAAAGGATAGTACCTATTAGAACATCTGGCAGCAACCTCCTTCATATTTCCATTTAGCGATACGTTGTAGGAGATTGTTTGATGTAGTTCCTATTTTTATGAGTGCCTATCTCCTCTAATTAGAGCTCATTCTCAGTACCTATTGGATCACCTGATATTCACAACACAGAGCAGCGCCAATTCCCACCAATAATTCAATAATTTACGCTTTAACTTTGTTGCCTTACTATAGATCTATGTTTATCCCTGGCATCCTATGGTCACTTATAGCCATGTGTTCTCAGGACATCGTACTTATAGTCTGTAATTCTAAACCACTCCTCCCAAAGTCTATTTGCAGACTGATTATGCACATCATTGATCATGCAAATTATTAATATCATGTGAATTATTCACACTCATGATGGAACCAGTGAGTGCACAAAGACATAGTTCTAAGGGAATTTGGAAAAAAAATATGCCAAAAGAGATGTGAGGAATCAAGCTTGAGGTCATTGCATCCGTATTAGTGCACTTGCGACAGAAACAATTGAGTATTGTTCGTGACTTTTTTAATTTGCACTAACATACAATTTTTCAGGACATGCTTTTGGGGTATATGGGGGGGGGTGACAATCACAGAGGGGGTACCACTGCTGTGTGCATTTGTTTGTGTGTTTGCTTTGTTTTTTTCCTCAGAAACTGTCTTTTTTTAACATTCTGCTGAAACTCTTGTGAATTAGTACTGCTTGGACCTTGAAGAAGTAGACATACCCCAAAAGGTTGTCCTGAAAAAGTGTATGTTAGTGTAAATAAAAAAAGTATCACGGACAGTACTCAATTGTTTCTGTGAGGAATCAAGGAAATGTATATCCATTCCTACTTTTTGGTGGTCTTTTTATAAAAAAATGACTGGGCAAAGGCTGCAAGCTTTGCTCACCTCTCACAAATAACCCCATATTTTACCTAATATCTTTATTTCCTCTGATTGTCAGCTCTATCTAGTGGCCATAATGCAGCATTGGCCTGATTGAAGTATTTCAGAAAAATATCACACAACCACTAGATGGAGCTGAAGATCACAGGAAATAAACAGATTAGGCAAACGAAAGGATTTTTTGTGATATTAAGTATAAAGTGCGCTGTCAAAACCAAATTTATAAGTTCATCAACTTATATGCAAATACCAAATGTATATGAATAGTTGGTAAAAAATAGCAAAAAACGTGAAATTTGTTTCCAACTATTCATACACATTTGGTATTTGCATATAAGTCGATGAACTTATATATTTGGTTTTGACAGCGCACGTTATGCTTAATATCACATTTACCACATCCCACCAATCCAGGGATTTTTTAGCGCTGCAGTCTCACTATATTGGCAAAGTGCACCCTTTTTTCATTTTTTGTGACAGCTGAGCAAATAGCAATTTTTTTTGCAAATAGACCCCAAAGTGTGTCTAAGCCCAAAAACAAAATATAATAGGCTGCAGCTTACCAGTTCTTAGATGTAATAGCTGTTTGTTGTTTTCTTTTTCAGCCTTTTTCCCAATATTTTCACCTGGTAATCCTGCCAGTAACACAATTCCTGCCCTAGGCTGACAATCAGTGATGGCTGGTGGTATATTTTTTTTTTTTGGGGGGGGGCCGCAAACTATGAACCCACAGCCACCCCCCCCACCCGGACAGTCAGATTACCTGCAACCACCCACTCCCCCCCCGGCCAGTTAGGTTACCAGCATTGTACTTACTCCATCATCTATGGCACAGGCAATGCTTCCCTCCGGGCGACGGCTTCCCCTGCGCCTCCTCTTCGGCATCACAGTGGCGGTACCTCTCCTCCCTCCTCCTCCTAGGCCAATAGGATCGCTTCACCTTTCGGGCCAATCGGGAAACAGGTCTCCTGATTAGCCGGGAGGAGAAACAGTGTGACAATAGCGAATATTCATTCTCTATTGTCACACAACTGGGTGAGCTTGGTGCACAGTGCTCTGCGCCCCAAGCCCATCCTTTTTTGAAGCCTATTAGAGCCTCTGTCTCTAATCACATCCTTTAAAAAAAAAAAAAGAAAACCCCATTAGAATCCATGTGTCCGATGCCCTGCATGTAGATTAGGGGGCCAGACGCATGGATAGGGGGACAGCACTCCTGCACCATGCCTCTGCCTCTGCCACTGCCACTGTCGACAATGCTCACTGCACTGTATCCATAAAGGAGCAACCTTGTCACTCTAGGCTTGTCTCCTTATGTGGACTACAAACACCTATCTCTCTCCTCATCTCAATTACATAGGTAGCAGGTCTCCTGCAGTTCACAGCAGATAGCTGGAGAGGTTAATAGGATTGTATGAAATTTCATTTCACAGACAGTTACAAGGACAGAAGATTAAGGACAGGTAAATTGCTGCTCTTGGATTTAGAATACTTTAGGCAATATTAGTGGACAATCTGACTTTCCCGAGGAGCATTAGCTGTTCACTGAAGTATTTCTGCTATTATCTGAAGTTGCTGACTGTGAAAACTGCAAAAAAACTGGCAGCACAGACTAACTAAGTAAAGGGACCGGAGTATGCACGAGTTTTGACTATACCAACACACAAGTTCCATTTAAAAAGAAAACAAAGCAATGGGTAGTGAACACATTCCAAACCTGCTCCGACCAGCCATAAGAATGAACTCTTCACTTTTTCTCAGGGGCCCATTTGAAGTCTGGTTACTGCAGCTCCATGACCTTTTTAGATCACATTTCCATTAAAAGGTCTGGATAAAAGCTTTAGGACCAGGTAGGTTTCCTACCATGTTTAGATTATGCCAATCTAGCAATGGCACTTGGGATAAAATAAAGGATAGGTTTACTTACTGTGGTAGAAGTAATTTGCCAGAAAAGACTCTAGCAGAGATGAATAGATATGTCTACATATTTCTATACAAACAGAAAGGCTGATATTCATAGAGTCCAGCAACAGACTTGTAAAGTGGTATTAAGCCCAAAATCAAAAATGTATTATATTGCAGCTCACCAAGTCTTAGATGCGTTGGGTGCATTACTTTTCTTTTTTAGGCCTTCTTTCTGTTAATTTTCACCTAGTGATCCGACCAGTAAGGCTATATTCACACTGGTGATTAGGGCCGGTGTGAATTGTAGCAGCAATATCTGATGCGGTTCTCAGCGGCTCTCAGCAGCTAGGTGCGGCTGCCTGCCCCGTTCACTATAATGACAGGTTGCCAGAGGTTGAACTTATTTTGCACCTCTCTGTACAGCCAGCAATTACTTGTGATGATTGCTGCCGGATGCACGCAAATACGAGGTGTGTCCAATAAGTAATAAGAATGATATCTTAATAATTATTTTACTGAAAAATGTTACAATTGAACATTGTCCCTTCAAAATATGCACCTTATGAGTATACACAACACAGCCAGCCATTTTTCTATTCTTCATAGCATCCCCGAAAGTCTTTAAGTGGGATGGTGTTGCTGCGTAGTTTGACTTTTGATTTGCTCATTGGAGCTTTCTTGGGGTGATGTGATGTGGGTGCTAGAGCTGCACGATTCTGCATAAAATGAGAATCACAATTTGTTTGCTTAGAATAAAGATCACGATTCGCACGGTGTAACATCATCTTTCACATTATACAAAATAATTGGGCTAACTTTACTGTTTAGTTTCTTTTTAATTCATTAAAGTGTATTTTTTCCGATAAAAATTGTGCAAATACAGTGTGACATAAAATATTGCAACAACCGCCATTTTATTCTGTAGGGTCTCTGCTAAAAAATATATAATGTTTGGGGGTTCCAAGTAATTTTCTAGCAAAAAATACTGATTTTAACTTGTAAGCAACAAGTGTCAGAAAAAGGCTTGATCGTTGCCCGTCTTAACATCTTTTCGTCCTTCCTTGAAGGTCTTGTGCATCGGCAAACTTGTGCAGATGATAGGACAGCTTCTCCATAAGCTTTCCATCCACCATTTCCAAAGTACCGCTGTTCCCAACTCGCTTGCATTTTTCTTAATACGAGGCACTTGAACAGGGTGTCACAAAAAAAGCATCTCAACTCTGACAGGGCTGGAATGCAACTGATCAGTGTTCTAACGTATACATGGCACCCCAGCTCAAGTGACCTTGGCCAGCTTCTCTCTTCACGGAGCCCTTTTCGAGCATAGGAACTTCATTCTCAATATATTCTGCACACACCTTGTAGATGCAGCTGCCAGCAACTTGTCCTTATAGTGAACAGGGCCAGCAGCCACACCTAGCCACTGAGAACTGCAGCAAGAATCAAAAGATTCCTGCCACTGCAATTTGCACTGGCCTTAATCACCGGTGTGAATGTAGCCTACGTTTGTTATTTTTTCAACACTTAGGCCTTGCATATTACGTAAATCACCTAAAACAACTCCAATCAAAAAAGCACCAACAAACTGTACGTGGAGAGAGAAAAGAAAAGTTGCAGAAGCAAAGCACTGAGAACATGGGCAATGCAACCTTTTCTAGTACTAATCCAGCAAATAAAAGTCAACTGGTACAATAGGCAGGGTTTTGAGAGAGCAAGAGCAGAATGTCTTTTCTACCTACAAAAATAGGCAACTTGATAACCTGCAACACTGATATGCAGATTGAAAGATACATCTGAGCTCAGAGCAGAGTCTGAGGGTTGCAAGCCGGGGAGATATGTGTTATGGCAAGAAGGAGAAAAAGAGCTCTATGTAGTAGAGCTAACCTCACCATTTAGTAAGGAGGAGAGTCCTACTGACCCTTAGTGAAGAAAATAAGGTACAGGCTGCCTCAAAAAGTCCACCAGCAGAACCTGTGTGAAACCAAGGGAAATGAGAGTATGTTCCTGAAAATGGCACCCGACAGACAAAAATATCATGATGAAGGAAGAAAGTGAATAAAAATGATGTCGGGATTAGACTCAGGTACCCCAGATTCGTTGGGGGAGGTATATGCATCAGCTTTTGGGCAAACGGTTCAAAGAATTAGGCTTAAGGAACTTGTAGTAAAAAGTCTCCAAGGCACCCTGGGGATTAAGAGTTCGGATAGTAGGTCAGTGCTAAAATATTAGTTAATGCTTAAAGTGGAACTACTCTGCATCTGAGCACCATAAACCAAAAACACGATTTATTTTTATTATTCAAAGCAAAATCCATCTATGTCTCAATGCTTTATTTTGCTGAGAAATCTCCCCCCCCTAGCATTTCTGGCTGCGGCTATCTTGAGTAAGGACAGATTATTCCTGTAGCACTTACTTCCTGGAATCCATCTGCCCTTAGCTCAGACATGTAGGCAGCAGGGTGTGCTTAGCTGAGAAAACCCGTTCTCCCCCTCCCCTCCTGAAGACTCCTAGGCAAGAAACTAGAAAGTAACTGAAGAAATGTAAAAAAAAAAAAAGGTTAAACAAGTAAATATACTATACCTTCTTATCTATTTACCAATGCTAGCAACATACGGAATCAAAATAGTCAATGTTGATTGAGAGAGTGATGTTCCACTTTAGGAATTATAGTATCTCAAAAAGTGAATACACCCCTCACATTTTTGTAAATATTTTATTCTATCTTTTCATGTGACAACACTGAAGAAATGACACTTTGCTACAATGTAAAGTAGTGAATGTACAGCTTGTATAACAGTGTAAATTTGCTGTCCCCTCAAAATAACTCAACAAACAGCCATTCATGTCTAAACTGCTGGCAACAAAAGTGAGTACACCCCTAAGTGAAAATGTCCAAATTGGGCCCAATTAGCCATTTTCTCTACCCAGTGTCATGTGACTCGTTAGTGTTATAAGGTCTCAGGTGTGAATGGGGAGCAGGTGTGTTAAATTTGGTGTTATCGCTCTCAATCTCTCATACTGGTCACTGGAAGTTCAACATGGCACCTCATGGCAAAGAACTCTCAGAGAATCAGAAAAAAAGAATTGTTGCTCTACATAAAGATGGCCTAGGCTATAAGATTACCAAGATCCTGAAACTGAGCTGCAGCATGGTGGCCAAGACCATACAACGGTTTAACAGGTCAGGTTCCACTCAGAACAGGCCTCGCAATGCTCGACCAAAAAAGCTTAGTGCACGTGCTCAGCGTCATATCCAGAGGTTGTCTTTCGGAAACAGACATGTGAGTGCTGTCAGCATTGCTGCAGGCTGTCATCCCAGAAGGAAGCCTCTTCTAAAGATGGTGCACAAGAAAGCATGCAGTTTGCTGAGGACAAGCAGATTAAGGACATGGATTACTGGAACCATGTCCTGTGGTCTGATGAGACCAAGATAAACTTATTTGGTTCAGATGGTGTCAAGCGTGTGTCGCAGAAACCAGGTGAGGAGTACAAAGACAAGTGTGTCTTGCCTACAGTCAAGCATGGTGGTGGGAGTGTAATGGTATGGGGCTGCATGAGTGCTGCCAGTACTGGGGAGTTACAGTTCATTGAGGGAACCATGAATGCCAACATGTACTGTGACATACTGAAGCAGAGCATGATCCCCTCCCTTCAGAGACTGGGCCGCAGGGCAGAATTCCAACATGATAACAACCCCAAACTCATCTCCAAGATGACCACTGCCTTGCTAAAGAAGCTGAGGGTAAAAGGTGATGGACTAGCCAAGCATGTCTCCAGCCCTAAACCCTATTGAGCATCTGTGGAGCACCCTCAAATGGAAGGTGGAGGAGCAGCTCCGTGATGTCGTCATGGAGGAGTGGAAGAGGACTCCAGTGGCAACCTGTAAAGCTCTGGCGAACTCCATGCCCAAGAGGGTTAAAGAGGAAGTAAACCCTGATGGGGGTTTACTTCCTCTATGTTACCCTGGAATGTAAAAGCATAATGGGCTAGTATGCATCGCATATTAGCCCATTATGTGCCACTTACCTGCATTGTAAGCCAGCGATGTTCAGCAACGTCCCCACTCCAGGCCGCATCCATCTCCTGCCCCTCTTCCCTCCTGGGCCACGATCTCCGGCTCTGTGACTGGCCGGAGTCGCGTGACGTCACACGGCACGATCTCAGTGAAGGAACTGCACGGAGGCCGTTTCTTCACTGTGCATGTGCTCGGTGACGTAGGCACATCGCAGTACACTGCATCTCCCCTGAACCGTGCAGGTTTGGGAGATATGCAGGGTACCTACAGGTAAGCCTTATTATAGGCTTACCTGTAGGTTAAAGTGGTTGTCACGGGTTGACAACCACTTTAAGGCAGTGTTGGAAAACATTTCCCTTAGGGGTGTACTCACTTTTGTTGCCAGTGGTTTAGACATTAATGGCTGTGTGTTGAGTTATTTTGAGGGGACAGTAAATTTACACAGTTATACAAGCTGTACACTCACTACTTTACATTGTAGCAAAGTGTCATTTCTTCAGTGTTGTCACATGAAAAGATATAATAAAATATTTACAAAAATGTGAGAGGTGTACTCACTTTTGTGAGATACTGTAGGTGAGTTCAGTGTAAAGGATTACTTTTGGGTTAAGTAAAGTGTTAGGGTAGGAGATTAAGGTTAACTGTCAGGGAGGTGTCATGTTAAGGATAGGGTTATGTGGTACGTTAAGTGTTCAAGTAGGGTACAGGGAAGTGTTAGGGGATACTTTAGCATAGGGAAAACATATTTTATGTTATATACTTTAGGGGATCTGTAGGGTTTTCATTTGTTTGTGCACAAAAAACCGACAGAAAACAAATGTGTCAGGGAGCTGTATATTATATAAGTATATTGAGTGTGCATTAATTACATGCAAATAGGCATAACTAACACACATATTGTTTGCACCTGTACAGTAAATTATAAGAATGAAAAAAGGTGACACAGTTCATTTTGGCCCACTTTCATGGGCTTGCAATTGCTTTCCTGGCCCTTAAAGCAGCAATAGTTATTACCTCAGTTTGTATTTACTTTTTGTGTTACTGCTCTTAAGAATTCCTCTTAGCATTTCTAGATGTTTCCAGAATCTTGGAATTCCACATAAAAAGACTTCTGCAGCAGTGTTTCCTCTCAGTTGGCCAGCGACAGCACAGTGAGCTTACCTTCCCTCCCACCGTTGTCGCAGGCACTTTAAGCGGTTTGAGCCTTTTGATCAAAGGGGGACTGTTGTTGAATAATTTTATTAATTTGTTGTGCCCGAGTTGTGATGGCTGAGCAAAATGTATTTATTTGTTATTACAGTGGATTTCCACCCAAAACTGGAATTTTCGCTTATTTGCTTCCTCCCCACCTCCAGTGCCACATTTTGTACATTTCAGGGGGAGGGGAGAACGGGATCTGTTTTTGACAGGCCCCCCTTACCCATTTTCAGAGACCCTCCTTCCTCCGCCGCCAGGCCAATTAGAAAGCGCAGCTTGAAAGGCTTCACTGCCGGTTTCCCTTAGTGGCAATAGCGGCGGCAGCACCCGACAGCCGATCCGTAGATCGGCTGGAGTGCCAACATCGTGGGCTCCCTGGACAGGTAAGTGCCTATATATTAAAAGTCAGCAGCTACAGTATTTGTAGCTGCTGAGCTTTAATTATTTTTCCCAGGCAGAACTCCCATTTAATGTGATAATAACAGTTTAATTTTATCATTAATATTAATTCTAAACCAATAAAGTGCCACAGCCATTTTTCTTCCAATTATCTTTGAGTATTGGCCCTTATATCTGAGGGATGATGCAGCCTGACTTTTGGATTGTGTGTAGTATTGTTAGCACAAACAAAGAATATATGGTCTCATGCATAAGATGGCATATCTCCATCCCTAAAATATTCCAAATTGCATAGAAAATCAAGCCCATTGGACTTTCATGAGATATGCCATGAGCAAATCAAAAATGGTTTAAAACAACAGTATTTTATTCAATAAGTGCAAATGTTTTGAAACCAATGGCAGAGGTCCGTCCTGGGAGCCAAAGGGGAAAGGGCTGAGAAGCAACAATCCCCGGCCAACAAATAGGGCCAGCAGAGAAAGGCAGACTTCAAATCATAATGAGATGGGAAATGTATTCCAATGAGAAACCCCAGCCACATCTGTCCTCAAACATATCCAACCTCCCTCGTCCCTCTCCCCTGGGCTCCCAGGAAGGACCTCTGACGTTAATCCTCATCTATCCATGGGCTGCCTTTTGAGGTATGTACCTCTGTCTACAATATGATTTACATTCCGTCAGTCACACTTTCTCCTGATGAAGTGAACTAGGATTCACAAAACGTGTTGAGAGATCTATGATATAACCCAACTACTTCTTACATTTGTTATTTGGTAATTGCAATTATGTATACCTTTACAGACAAATACTGTATGTGATGGAATTACTCCACTTGTGTTTTTATTAATGCATATTCTATGTATCACCTAGAATATCGTCTTTTAAAACATTTGTACTCATTGAATTAAATACAGTTGTTTTAAACCATTTTTGATTTGTTCATGGCATATCTCTTGAAAGTATCATGGGCTTGATTTTCTATTCAATTTAGTAATGTAAGCATTATGTATTACAATTACAATTTGAAATGCATTATGTATTATACAGGGTGGGCCATTTATATGGATACACCTTAATAAAATGGGAATGGTTGGTGATATTAACTTCCTGTTTGTGGCAAATTAGTATATGTGAGGGGGGAAACTTTTCAAGATGGGTGGTGACCATGGTGGCCATTTTGAAGTCGGCCATTTTGAATCCAACTTTTGTTTTTTCAATAGGAAGAGGGTCATGTGACACATCAAACGTATTGGGAATTTCACAAGAAAAACAATGGTGGGCTTCGTTTTAACGGAACTTTATTCTTTCATGAGTTATTTACAAGTTTCTGACCACTTATAAAATGTGTTCAATGTGCTGCCCATTGTGTTGGATTGTCAATGCAACCCTCTTCTCCCACTCTTCACACACTGATAGCAACACCGCAGGAGAAATGCTAGCACAGGCTTCCAGTATCCATAGTTTCAGGTGCTGCACATCTCGTATCTTAACAGCATAGACAATTGTCTTCAGATGACCCCAAAGATAATAGTCTAAGGGGGTCAGATCGGGAGACGTTGGGGGCCATTCAATTGGCCCACGATGACCAATCCACTTTCCAGGAAACTGTTCATCTAGGAATGCTCGGACCTGACACCCATAATGTGGTGGTGCACCATCTTGCTGGAACTATGATGTCGGTGATAGAAAATTGCTGGCCATCAAGTTGGCTTTGGAGGAATGGCGGTACCTCCTGGAAGGAGCAGCTCACCCGGTATTGGTTTTTACTGACCATAAAACCATAAAAAAAACATATGCTGTGAAGATACGAGATGTGCAGCACCTGAAACTATGGATACTGGAAGCCTGTGCTAGCATTTCTCCTGCGGTGTTGCTATCAGTGTGTGAAGAGTGGGAGAAGAGGGTTGCATTGACAATCCAACACAATGGGCAGCACAATGAACACATTTTATAAGTGGTCAGAAACTTGTAAATAACTAATGAAAGAATAACGTTACGTTAAAACCAAGCACATCATTGTTTTTCTTGTGAAATTCACAATAAGTTTGATGTTTCACATGACCCTCTTCCTATTGAAAAAATAAAAGTTGGATTCAAAATGGCCGACTTCAAAATGGCCACCATGGTCACCACCCATCTTGAAAAGTTTCCCCCCTCACATATACTAATGTGCCACAAACAGGAAGTTAATATCACCAACCATTCCCATTTTATTAAGGTGTATCCATATAAATGGCCCACCCTGTATTATAATTTAGTAATGTAAGTAGGAAAAGACAAACAAAAGTGCATATTAATTACATGTAAATAGGCACAAGTAACAGATATTGTTGGCTCTTGTTCACATTAAATAAAAGGATGCTATCTATACCTGACTTTCAGATTTTGTGTAACAATGTCAGCAGTTATGAACAGACAGACATACCACAGGTCAGCACACCGCCTTCCCCACCATACACTCACTTTGACACATTTCACAACATCCAGAAATCCTTAAGTGATCCCAATGGTCTACAAATGTCAGAGTGCTTAAAATACTGTCCGACCCGGAGATTAAGTTGATTCATCTAGTGCTAGAAAGAAACTATTCCAAACTCACAAAGGTAAACGATGGTTTGAAGCAGAACATTCCAGCAACATTTCCTATGGCTAATCTACAAGGGAAAGCTATTCATAAACTAGCACTGTACCTTTCCATTTTACTCATACAAAGCAGCGGCAACAGCTCCCTGAGGAGTGCAACACTAAAATGCATAGAACAGATGTGGCTGATTGCATCTAATCAATAACATTTTTTCAGGCGGATAAATGAGGATGAAACGGCTCTCCACTGTGAGCTTTGCAATACTTGGAGGTAACATAAAAACAATATCCACAAGGGAAGAATAAGTATATTCTATGACAGGTGAAGCATTTAAATTAAACTCAAGAATTCAATAAAAATGGAACTTTTTGCTACAGTTTACTATTCTGAGATAAGCAGTACAATAATTGTAAAATTCTTGGATCTTGTAAGACTTTGCATATATAAGGTGTGTAAACTGGAGTGTACTATAGATAAAAGTATATTCATAAAAAAATAATCAAATACAAAACATTAGGAATTCTGCTAATGCAACTAATGCCATTGCGAATTGAGACAGGAGCAAACATTAGAAAACCCAGCTTGTTGTTAGTTACGGGTATCCGTAAAGCATGTGATTCCAGCTAGCAGATATAAAGTGCAGCCACCTAGAGGTGCAAATACTTTATCTGCAATAGCTTCTATTCAACTTTATGGATGAATGTTGACCATTTTGGGCAGACAAAGCTCCAGCACTTCCCGTCCAGCAATACACACTGGCCTACTGGGCAATGAGGCAGCCCACCATAGTAAGGGACCAATGGAAATGCGGGGATGAGAGGGAGAAAAGCTTTGCCCATTCAATGATTGACCTTCACCTCTAGCTGAAGTGTATGATAGATTTTATGCGTCTAAATATGTTATATTTGCTAGTTAAGTTGTTCTTTTTTAAGCATTATTATTATTATTTTACAAAATTGTGTGTAAAGAACTTTATTCATAACTGTTTTACTGCAGTTACAGAAGACAAAGGCCCAACAACCCCCGTTGCCCTCCTCATAAAAATGATATGTATAATCACAGATCTCAAAGCAGCTTCTGGCTAAATTGATCTACACAGGACTGGGGAGCATCTTCCTCCTTTTTGATGTATTAAAGGCAACTAGGCCGTTCACATTGTGAGAGAAGTTGCACTTTGCAAGGGAATTTGCCCCAAAGCTTAGCGAAGGTGGTTAAGTTTCATTTTGCTAAGAATACCCAATGATGTGCAAGAAGAAATGGGAGCATTTTTGCTGACACACGATTGGGTGATAAAAGTCAGCAGAGCTAAACCCAATTGGGGTGGGCTGGAATTGACAAGCAAGTAACATGTTAATATGTAGTTTATTTCTTTTTCTTTTATCACAATGTCTTTTCTTGTACCAGATATTGGCTATTTCAAAGTAGTTGTATTGTAATAACTTGAAAATTTAATAAAAAGACATGTAAAAAAAAAAAAAAAAAAAAAAAGGTAGCAGAGCTTCACCTTATTCACTAAACTCTAGGGCAACATCTCTTGCAAAGTGTAACTTCCTTTGCAAAGTGAAGAGTCTATTTGCCTTTAGTAAATCAACCCATAAGTCTCCTGATGGATTCTGAATGGTCACCTGCACTCTAGCATAATAGCGCTTGGTTTGGTAGGTTTTATACACACAGTTATGTAGTTACGGCTGACAGTTCTCACAGAAGCTGCATGACTCAGTAATTTATTACGATTCAGATTTTTTTTTTTGCATTAAGGGGCGTTTTTTTTCAGTCTCAAAAATGGATTCTTCAGAAATGTGCAGCTCATAACTCCTCTTTCAGTCCTAATTTGACATCATAGTCGAAGCGATCAGGAGCACACCATCAATATCAAGTGAATATTTTATTTGCCACTATAAAAGCAAGCAATGTTTGGCTGGGGATGAGAAATCTTTCACAGCCTCCTCATATTCTTCAAATTTTCCATAAAACTTCCTCTCTGCCAGCTGTAGGGGGTGCTGTTTAAAACCTTGGCACACACAGACGTTGGGGCAGGCTCTGGACCTAGCTATATTGCTTAGGTGCTGGATGTGCTGTTTGCAATATTGTGTAAACAGTGCAAGAGACTGCATGGCAAAGTCAGAGTAAAGGGGTCAGGAGAACATATTGCACAGCATTGCCGCAGTCAGCGTTGGGTTTAGGAATACATAATGCAGAGTGCAGGGTCAGGAGTGTGTTATGCACATAATGCAGGGGTCCAGGGTACAAAGTATTGCCCTACGGTGACTCCCTGGAGCCACTTGGTTGAAGCCATGGTCCATGCCTATAACAGCACCAGGTATGATGTGAGGCATAAAGGGTTCAATTTAAAGATATTCGTTAAAGGAAATGTATTACTATATACTGTATTTGTAATACAAAGGCGTTATAACACAGTAACCATACACTTATAACCAGGACTTCAATTGTGGATATCACTTCAACGGTACAGCATGAGAGGGCATGGGAGGCTGCAGCCAGTGGTATCCAACTCAATGCCTAGCCATAATCAATATGTCCTACAGTGATGATGGTACAGAGGTTAATGAATGAATCTAATGCATTTGTATATATGTTTCAACTCAAAGGTACCCCAGCCTCAGTATGACAAGTATTGATAAATCAGACCTTGAAACAAATAAATAGCAAAAATTCACCCGTGAGAGGAAGTCCCTTCACAGGCTAGCCAATACTTGCTTAGCACCTGAGCCCTTAAACATTGCTTGCTTTTATGGTGACAAATCAAAGATTTACTTGACATTGATGATAATCTGGTGATCACTTTGCTTATGGACTTTACTTGCTGGTGGCCCCATCCATAAGTTCACTGCAGCACTCACCTATGATCTGTGGCTGTAAGAAGTGCATTGGTGTACATTTGTTTTTGGACAAATTTGAGATCACCTGTGCAACTACTGTTATAGATTCCTATTCAGCTCTATGAGTACCTTCGTCAGCACCTTCACTAACAACATTCCTTTCTGAGAAGGGTTGGTCTCAGATATGAGTCATTAAACAACCGTTACCTCTGCATTGGAAGCTCTGATTTAAAGGCTGTACAGTAGAGCAAGGAATAGCCTGTGATAAAAGGTACCCAAAAGACATGAAAGAACAGTGAGGACAGACAGGACAAGGAGAAACAACTCGTTGGGCTTACTGAATAAGGGAAAGTAAGCAGAAATGATGTGCAGTAAACCTTTGCAAAAATAGCGCACCTTAACATCCTTCAGAACAAGGAGATATGGCCGCTATGCTATACATCAGGGATATGCAATTAGCGGATCTCCAGCTGTTGCAAAACGACAAGTCCCATCATGCCTTTGCCTCTGGGTGTCATGCTGGTGGTTGTCAGAGTCTTGCTATGCCTCATGGGATTTGTAGTTCTGCAACATCTGGCGATCCACTAATTGCATATCCCTGCTATACATGCTTTTACTTTCTGAAAGGCACAGTAAAAACACCAATTATATTCATGGTATTGAGAGACTCTTACAGCGAGAATTTTTCTACTGATAATTTGGCTAGTTTTAGGCAAAGTACATATATTTCTTATATGATTTATGAAGACCGCAGTACAAATATAATTTAATCAAAATGTGATCAAAATCTCATTAACCTTTTAAAATAACATTCCTCTATCTATATCAAAATATTTGTGTAAAAAAATATCCAAGCTTCACAGACTGGCTTCCATTATCTTCTGTCCAAAAATGTAAATGTAAATCTCCATGCCATAAATCACCAGTCATTTATGACAGAGTAAATACAACAAGTTAACTGTTAGTATGCAATGGATATTCTGCTTTGCCACGGCTTGTTCAAAGAAATCTTTCATACTTTTTTTTTACCCTCATCTCCAGCCAAAACTTTTTTTTTTGTTTGCTGTTTAGAGTGGAGAACTGCTAAATCAAGGGGACATTTAATTTCAGTAAAGAAATAGCAATAAAATCACTGTGTGTACCAGGCTTTAGGCTGATTGCACATGGATACGATTCGGCTGGTTCAGCAGGGACTGGATGAATTTTAATCAATGTATGGGCAAGGAGGTTGTACAGAAGTCAATGTACAGGTACAATTGTCCTGTTGGATTTTCCACACTCGATCAGTGCTGCAGGCTATAGCCTGCAGCACTGATCAGTGTATTCTGATGGCAGGACATTTTCCCACTGTTACAAAACAATAGCTCAGAGGGGAGGATTTCCCCATCCACCCCAAGTGTGTGTATGGGGGAATTGAGTCAGTTTGTTTTAGTTCAACCAGCATTTAAACAATGACTAATCTATGGGCTGCCTAAAGGAAAGTCTTCTTAGTGGGAAAACATCAATACAAACCTGGTAACATTTCTAATATTTCTCCACTTCATTCAAATCTTAACAATAAACAGGTATTTTTACCTTTGGATGGGAATACTTTTATTTTACCATATGCATATGTACCCTTACTTTTAATGTTACCAAAATGGCCAATGTCCTTCATAATATCAGACTCATATTATTGTTTTCCAAACCAATTCTTTGTTTTCTGATTTGTAGAATCTCACAGCAGGATATTAGCCATGTAAAGACACTAGAAATGTTGTTTAAAGGAGACATACAGCCAAAGTTCACACTCCTGTGACCTGTTTTCAGCTGAGTCACAGAGCGATTGTGACTATATGGTCGGGATCCACCCAAATGCCAGGACTGGCACCCGGCTCAGCCTCTATGTAAGCCGCAGAGAGCCTGAGCGCCGTCCACAACCCAGCGCTGCAGTGCATGTGGGGGGGGGGGGGATTGGGGGACAGAGCAGAGAGCTGGCAGAGCTCTCTCCTCAGGGAACTCTGAGATCTGAGCAGTTGGTGGTGTTTGATCGTTCGGTTCTCAGCCATAAAGCCGGCAAGGGACAGATGCAGCATAGGACCAATGCATCCACCTAGGTAAGTAAGCTCTCCCAATGAAAGCTTTACCTGAAACAAATTAGTAAGATATACACAAAATAAAGTTATTTCAGTAGACTTTAGCAACAGAACAGTCATTTAATGAAAGGCTTTGTCACTTAGTGCCACCCATAACTACCACTGGATTTCAGCACAATAAAGTACAGGGGTGTGCCAAATATCCATAATTGTACTTCTATTACTGTTTATCAACATTTAATTAATTTCCCATATATGACAGCTTAGCCGTGTGTGAAAGCTTGAGAACCTTGACATTCTAAACAACACAGTTCAACATTTAAGCAGGATACACCGTTCTGTATCTTATCTGTGTTACAACCAGAAAATCTCAATGTACAGTATTTTTATAGTTCAACTAATTAAAAGGGCAACTGTTTAATGTGTTTTAGCTACACATATGAAAACTATAAGCTAAATGCAAATATACAAAGTTTGTTAATGTTTGAAACCCCTTTTTTCATATATAGTATACATTTATATACTATTTTTACATGATTGCATTTCCCATATGTAGGCCCTAATTCCTGCTGTCCTACTTTCAGACTTATAAGGTCTGGCTGGCATGATTTAAATTTTGTGAAACACCCACGATCTACATGATAGCCAGACACCATGTGATGTTGGCCTAGGCCAGTGGTCTCCAAACTGTGGCCCTGCGGCCCTTTGCTTGCCTTTTCTGGCCTTTGGGACACTATTCCTTCCACTGATAGGAGACACTTTACTGCCAGCTGACACCCAATGGGGCACCATTTTTCCAACAGACACCAATAATGGGGCACTATTCTATAATATAAATGAATCAGTGGAAAGATGGAGTTCAGAGCAGAGTTTTTGATTCAAGACAACAAAGAGATACATAAAATACATTTTGATAAACACATCAGCTCTCATGCCTGTACACTATCTATTTTTACACTACTATGGGCCTGAATTATTTAGCATTTTATCATTACTTAAGATAATATAAAAACTATTTAAAAATAATATATTTTTTATTTAGAACAAACAAAGCTTTCATTTGGTGATTTTATCTTGCATATTTTTTTTTTATGCAATCCATAGACATAAATCATAACAAAACTAAAAAAATATACTTTTCTCTACTTTGATTACTGTTAGTTTAAAAAAAACATTAGTGTGATTGTAAAAGCATACATTGTATTGCATCATTTGTCCTGTTTAAAAGTAAACTAAAATTACGATTCTGGTACAAAGCATTGCTAACTTATTTGCAAATAAAACAAAGTCTTTTTTTTTTTTTTTTTTTGCAATTATGCACTTTTTTACTGCAACATTAACAAACAAAAAAAGTTTAAATATTAATGGTGAGAAAAACAGAAAATAAAATACAATCAGCAGAGAAATAACAGCTTGAGGGAGAAGGGAAATAAGCTGTCAATAAGAACTGTTTAGGGCGAACAAAGGGTTAATAAGGGGTTAAATAATAACACATTTTATATAAAGAAAGTGTGTTTTTTTACTTGTGAGGTTACTTTAACTAACATCATGTAGAAATTAAAGCTCATCACTTTAATTTGCTGACAGTGTATTGTGAGTGACTGTGAGTACCTGTATATTGTGAGTACCTGTGTATTGTGAGTACTGTGAGTACCTGTGTACTGTGAGTATTGTGAGTACCTGTGTATTGTGAGTACTGTGTATTGTGAGTACCTGTGTATTTTGAGTACTGTGAGTACCTGTGTATTGTGAGTACTGTGTATTGTGAGTACTGTGAGTAGCTGTATATTGTGAGTACCTGTGTTGTGAGTACTGAGTACCAGTGTACTGTGAGTATTGTGAGTACCTGTGTATTGTGAGTACTGTGTATTGTGAGTACCTGTGTATTGTGAGTATTGTGTAGTGTGAGTACCTGTATATTGTGAGTACCTGTGTATTGTGAGTACTGAGTACTGTGAGTACCTGTATATTGTGAGTACCTGTGTATTATGAGTACTGTGTATTGTGAGTACTGTGAGTACCTGTATATTGTGAGTACTGTGAGTAGCTGTATATTGTGAGTACCTGTGTATTGTGAGTACTGTGAGTACCTGTGTATTGTGTGTATTGTGAGTACTGTATATTGTGAGTACCTGTGTATTGTGAGTACATGTGTATTGTGAGTACTGTGTATTGTGAGTACTGTGAGTACCTGTATATTGTGAGTACTGTGTATTGTGAGTGCTGTGAGTACCTGTGTACTGTGAGTATTGTGAGTACCTGTGTATTGTGAGTACTGTGTATTGCGAGTACCTGTGTATTGTGAGTACAGTGAGTACCTGTGTATTGTGAGTACTGTGAGTACCTGTGTATTGTGAGTACCTGTGTATTGTGAGTACCCATGTATTGTGAGTACTGTGATTACCTGTGTATTGTGAGTACCCGTGTATTGTGAATACCCATGTATTGTGAGTACCTGTGTATTGTAAGTACTGTGAGTACCTGTGTATTGTGAGTACCTGGGTGCTGGGAGTATTAGAGGCAGGCAGCTGGCGGGTAGTAAATTGGACAGAGTATAATTTCCAGTCCCCATTAAATTAAATCAATAGGTACGATGCCTGGCAGGTGTGGAGATGCGACTCACGTGTACATCTTGTCGCATGTATGCGTTCCTTGATCATGAGATCGAGGGCAAATACTGCTGTACAAAATGTAAGCACATTGTTTTCCTGGAAGCCCAGGTTCTGAATCTAGGGAAGCAACTGTCAACATTGAGATAACTCTCCATACTAAAGGAGAGTTGGGATCATACTCGGCGGGTGCCAGCAGGGGCCAGCACAGAGGCGGGTGGAGACAAAGAGGTGAAGGCACCAGAACAGAGTAGTTGGGTGACAGTTAGGAAGGGTAGAAGGGAAATAGTCAAGGAGGCTGATCCTGGGCTGGAACATCCCAATAAGTACACGCCGTTGTGTGATATTGCGTAAACCAGTCAGGGACCAGCATCGCTGGAGCAGAGGGGCGCCCCTAGCTGCCAGGGGAGTAACTCCTCCAGTGAAGGTGGGGATGAAAGCCAGTGCAAAGGAAAGACAGGTTGTGGTGGTAGGGGATTCAATTCTTAGAAACACAGAGGGCAATCTGTCACAAAGACCTGAAACGACAAACTGTATGCTGTTTACCGGGCGCTCGGGTTCGGAACATCACGAATCAGGTGGACAGATTACTGGGAGGGGCTGGGGAAGACCCAGCTGTCATGGTGCATGTTGGCACCAATGACAAAGTTAGAGGAAGATGGAGCGTCCTAAAAAAAAAGATTTTAGGGATCTAGGAGCAAAGTTGAAGACTAGGACCTCCAAGGTAGTATTTTCAGAAATACTACCGGTACCTCGAGCCACACCAGAGAGGCAGCGGGAGCTTAGGGAAGTTAACAAGTGGCTGAGGACCTGGTGTAGAAAGGAAGGGTTCAGGTTCCTGGAGAACTGGGCCGATTTCTCAATTGGCTACAAGCTCCTTAGAAAGGACAGACTGCACCTAAATGGGGAAGGTGCAGACCGGCTGGGAATAGGGATGGCCGACAAGCTAGAGGGGGCTTTTAAATTAGGCAACGGGGGGGAGGGTCTAGACTTAGAAATAGACAGAGTGAAACAAAGTTTAGAGGGTAGCATTGGGGGCAGCAGTGGTAGGCCTAATGAAGAACCCAAACCTGAGGTAGGTAGTGCAACAAATCCTGTATGCAACCGTGAAATACCCAACAAGAAACCAGTAGGCTTTCGGACAAAACTATGAGGCTTGTTCGCTAATGCCAGGAGTCTGGCAGACAAGATGGGAGAAGTAGAGCTACTACTGTACGAGGAGGAGTTCGATTTTGTGGGAATTTCAGAGACTTGGTTTAATAGCTCTCATGATTGGCTAGCTACCATTCCGGGGTATTTCCTATATCGTAGGGATAGGGAGGGCAAAAAAGGGGTAGGGGTATGCCTGTATATAAAAAATGAGTAAAGTAAATGTGAGGGATGACATTACTAGTGGATCGAGGGAGGAGGTTGAATCCTTATGGGTAGAGATACACAAGGAAGACACCAAGGGGAAAGTAATACTAGAAATATGCTATAGGCCCCCTAACCAGAGGGAAGAGGGGCAGGCAGACCTCCTGTCACAGTTTGGAACTGCAGCAAAGAGGGGAAGTGTCATTATAATGGGGGACTTTAATTATCCAGATATTGACTGGGCGGAAGGTACTGCACACTCAGCTAAGGCTCAACATTTCCTTAATGTTCTGTAGGACAATTTCATGGCTCAGATGGTACAGATGGTATGCACCAACGAGAAATAAAGGTCTTATTAGGTCTTCTGATTACTAACAATACAGACCTGATCACATACGTGGAAGTAAGGGGCAATCTAGGAAATAGCGATCACAGGTCAATTAGTTTCAGTGTTAGTCACACAAATAGGAAACATAAGGGGGATACAAAGACATTGAATTTTAAGAGAACCAACTTCCATAAACTACGTTCCTTGCTGGAAGATGTTAGTTGGGATAAAATTCTAGGTACAATGAACGTGGAGGAAAAATGGGAGTGCTTCAAGGACATACTAAACAAAGGTATTAGCCAGTGTATCCCAATGGGAAATACGTTTGGAAGAGCTAATAAAAAACCAGGGTGGCTTAACTCCGATGTAAAAAAACATATAAAGGCAAAGGAGAAGGCCTTCAAAAAATACAAGGCTGATGGGTCTCTGTCGGCACTCCAGCTTTATAAGATGTGCAATAAGGAATGTAAGGGTGCAATCAGGGGAGCAAAGATAGAACATGAAAGATGCATAGCTGAGCAGAGTAAAAAGAATCCCAAGAAATTGTTTAAGTATATAAATAGTAAGTACCTCTTAGCTCTCCCCATCTCCCTTCAGCTTCCGGGAAGAAGAATCTTAGTCACTGCAACCATTGATTCTGGTGCTTGTGGTTGTTTCGTGGACCAGACATTTGCAGCCAAACACCGAATCCCTCTGCAGCCAAAAGCCCAAGGGATGGCGGTCAATCTTGCAGATGGAAGGACCATTAATTCGGGCGTGGTCACCCATGAAACTGTTCCCCTACCAGCTTTTACTGCAGACGGACACCAGGAATTCCTGCATCTTGATGCCATCGCGTCACCTCTATTCCCCATCATCCTTGGACTACCGTGGCTTCAGGCTCACAACCCCCTCATCAATTGGGCCACAGGGGAGATCAGGTTTCCTTCCCCATACTGCCAGCAACACTGTTGGCCCAGGGCCCCGGAAGTTTCCTCAGCCCTGCTATGCCTTGATGCCGACCCGGATCCTGACTCCATCAAGGCCGTTCCACCTGTTTATCACGCCTATCTGGACGTATGTAGTTAGAAGGGGGCAGAGTGCCTGCCGCCCCATAGGCATTATGACTGCCCTATTGAGTTCCTCCCAGGAGTGGAAGTGCCCTTCGGGCGGCTCTTCCCACTGACTGAGACGGAACTCGCAACTTTGAAAAACCTGGACGATAATCTTAAAAAAGCTTCATCCGTCTGTCCACATCCCCAGCAGGAGCCTGGATCTTCTTTGTGGAAAAGAAAGACCACACTCTATGACCCTGTATCGACTATAGGGAATTAAATAAGATTACCGTCAAACACCGGTACCCGCTACCACTGGTACCCAAACTTTTCCAGCGGCTTGGGACAGCCTCTGTCTTCACAAAACTGGATCTCCATGGAGCCTACAACCTGGTCCGAATAAGAGAGGGTGATGAATGGAAGACTGCCTTCCGTACCCGCTTCGGGCATTTTGAGTATTTGGTGATGCCCTTTGGGCTCTGCAACACACCGGCCACATTCCAGCATTTTGTGAAAGATATTTTCAAGGACTACCTGGATCAGTTCGTCATTATCTATCTAGACAACATCCTCATATTCTCTTCTTCTTTAGAGGCCCACCATCAACATGTTGCTAAGGTCTTGGGTCGTCTCAGGCAACATGGACTTTATGCCAAAGCGGAGAAGTGTATCTTTGAATGCCAAAGCATCCCGTTCCTGGGTCTAGTCATTTCGACCACCGGAATCACAATGGACCCCCAGAAGGTCTCTGCTATCATAGACTGGCCTGCCCCAGTGGACAAGAAAGGTGTCCAACGGTTTTTGGCTTTGCAAAGTTTTATCGCAAGTTCATCAAGGGCTTCTCTGCCATAATTACCCCATCACGAAGCTGACCAAGATGAATACCAGGTTCCGATGGACCAGCGAGGCACAGGCAGCCTTTGAGGCCTTGAAAGGACTTTTCACGTCGGCCCCTGTGTTAAAGCACCCTGATCCTGTGTTACCTTTTGTTCTGGAAGTGGATGCCTCCGAAGCTGCCATAGGAGCAGTACTTTCGCAAAGACGGGGTGCCAAGGCCCTTCTTCATCCCGTGGCATTTTTCTCATGGAAACTAACAGACCCGGAGAAAAACTATGATGTTGGGGACTGGGAGCTCTTAGCTATCAAGGTGATGGCACTACCTGCTCGAGGGGGCTGTACACCCCATCCTCATATACACAGACCACAAAAACCTTGAGTACTTGAGGACAGCCAAAAGACTAAGACCCCGTCAGGCCTGGTGGACACTTTTCTTCTCGAGGCTTGTCCTTCACATTACCTACTGGCCTGGGTCTAAGAACATTAAGCCCGATGCCCTGTCCCAAATGTTTAATGAAACAGGAACTCCTACATGCTTGGATACCATTCTCTCACCCGGAAATTTCCTCCTCACCCAGGAAGACCTATTTTTCCAGATTCCACGGGCATTTGGCAAAGCCACCAATGTCCAAAACCCCAAACTACAGAAAAAAGGGGGCTTGCTGTGGTAAAGGGATAAAATCTTCGTACCTGAGGAATTAGGGTTATCCATCTTGGAAGTTTGCCATGACCACCAGCTTGCTGGTCGCTTCGGTGTCTGAAAGACATCGGATCTTCTTCAGCGTACCTTCTGCTGGCCACAAGTAGATGTCGACTGCAAGAAATACATTGGTGCCTGTCCTACCTGTGCCCAACACAAGAGCGTCAACGCCAAATCATGGGGGGCTACTCAATCCCCTCTCAGTACCAGAGAAGCCTTGGACCATGATTTCCATGGATTTCATCGTGGAACTGCCCCCATCAGAGGGCTATTCAGCTATTTTCGTAATTGTGGATCGGCTCCCGAAAATGGCACACTTCCTTCCATTAAAAGGCACACCCACCGCTACTGAAACAGCGGAGGTATTTATCAGAGAGATTGTCATGCTTCACGGGGAACCCACAAATATTATATCCGACCACGGAACCCAATTCACCTCTAGGTTCTGGAAGGCCCTGTGCTCCTCTTTATACATTGAGCTCTTTCTCTCCTCGGCCTACCACCCGCAGACTAACGGTCAAACCAAGCGGACTAACCAAACATTGGAGCAGTACCTGAGCTGCTTCTCCACCTTTTCTCAAAATAACTGGGTCCAGCTCCTTCCCTTGGCTGAATTTGCATACAATAATACAGTTCATTCAGCTACCAACCAGTCTCCTTTCTTCGCTAACTATGGGTTCCACCCGTCCTTCCTACCTAACCCGATTCCTGAAAGCCCAGTACCAGCTGTTCAGAGGACAATGGACTTCTTTAAGGACAACTGTAAACTACTTCAAGAGACAATGTCTAGGACCCAGGAGCACAATAAGGAGGCCTATGATAAGAAAAGGCGGGGTGAGCTGAATCTGGAACCTGGTGAACGGGTCTGGCTGGCAACCACCAATTTGAAGTTGGCTTGTCCTACTAAGAAGTTGGGCCCTTGATTTATGGGGTCGTTTCCAATTAAGAGGAGGATCAATAGGGTGGCTTATGAACTAGAGTTACCTCCATCTCTAAGGATTCACCCTGTATTTCATGTTACCTTGTTAAAACCTGCAACCACAGATCATTTTCCAGGCAGAAGGACTAAACCACCAGAGCCAGTTCTAGTGAATGGAGAGGAAGAATATGAGGTGGAAGCTATTATGGACTGCAGAAAGAGGGGTAACCACATTCAATATCTGATCAAATGGAAGGGCTACGGCCCTGAAGAAAACTCTTGGGAGTCAGAGAGCAACGTACATGCTGAAAGACTGATCAGGATCTTCAAGTAAGATCACCCAGAGAAGATGGCCCATCTGGGGCTGCCCCTTGGGGGGTGGCAATGTTAGGAAATGGCCGGTTCTGACATCTGTGCGCCAAACGGCTCTATTTGAGCTAACAACACCCAGCAGCCTGTGCTGTCTGATTGACAGCGTTACCCGTGCTTACAGCAGTGTGTTTCCTGAAGCTTCCTGTTCCTGTGACCCCGGCTCGTCTTCCGTTTCTGTTGCTTTTTGCCTGCACCGACCCCGGCTTGCCTACGTCTTGCCTTTGTCTCATCCCTGTGTACCTCGCTGTCCGCCTGTTGATGATCCGGCCTGCACCTGACCACGCTCCTGCCTGCTCCACTTGTACCGCACTGCCCGTCTGTTGCCAACCCGGACTGAACCACTTTGCTATCTTCCAAGCACGAGCTCCGAAGGAACCCTCCGCGCTTGCACCACCATCATCCAAGCCTTCTTGCCTCCCTGCACTCGCAAGCTCCATGTCTGCACTACCAGGGGTTCAGGAATCAGGGTCGTAAGAGAGGTTGCTCCCTGCATAAGCTAGACTCCATCACCAGGTGTGTGACAATGGGCTTAATAGCTCAATCTCAATATTTGCGGATGATACCAAGCTAAGCAGGGCAATAATATCTCCACAGGATGTGGAAACCTTACAAGATGATCTGAACAAATTAAAGGGGAAGGCAGACAAGTGGCAAATTATTATTAATATTATTATTATATTATTATACAGGATTTATATAGCGCCGACAGTTTGCGCAGCGCTTTACAATATTAGGGCAGACAGTACAATTACAATACAATTCAATACAGGAGGAATCAGAGGACCCTGCTCGTTAGAGCTTACAATCTAGGAGATGAGGTTTAATGTAGAAAAATGTAAAATAATGCATTTGGGTACCAAGAATATGAACGCAAACTACTCACTAGGGGGAGAGCCTCTGGGGGAATCTAGGATGGAAAAGGACCTAGGGGTCCTAGTAGAGAACAGGCTCAGCAATGGCATGCAATGCCAAGCTGCGGCAAGCAAAGCCAACAAAATATTGGCATGCATCAAAAAGGGGATAAACTCCAGGGATAAATCAATAATTCCGCTCTATAGGTCCCTGGTGAGGCTGCACCTGGAGTATGCCGTCCAGTTCTGGGCACCAGTCCTCAGGAAGGATGTCCTGGAACTAGAAAGGGTTCAGAGAAGGGCAACAAAGCTAAGGGGACTGAAGGACCTGAACTTATTCTCTCTGGAGAAGAGACGCTTGAGAGGGGATATGATTTCAATGTACAAATACTGTACTGGTGACCCCACAATAGGGACAAAACTATTCAGTGCAAGGGAGCACACAAAGACACGCGGCCATTCATTAAGAATGGAGGAAAGGCGGTTTAACCTTAAGCTGCGCAGAGGTTTCTTTACGGTAAGAGCAGTAAGGATGTGGAATTCTCTTCCACAAACAGTGGTTTCAGCTGGGAGCATTGATAATTTAAAAAACTATTAGATGGGCACCTAAGAGACTACAGCATTGAGGGATATACAATGTAATACTGACATAAAAACACTCACATAGGTTGGACTTGTGCTTTTTCTAGCCTCACTAACTATTTAATGATACCAAGTAAACACAAAATTAACAATGTTACTTTGTACTTTCTATCTTGTGTCTGAACATTGTTTCTAAACACAAGTGTCAGAAGGTCAGTTATTTACAGCAGCTGCTGGCATAACTGCTGTATGCATGCAGCAACTTCAGACAATAATTTTGACAACCAGGAGTTTCCAGCAAATGCAAAGGGGATCAGTGATTAAGCAGGACAGGGCTTACAAGGGAGTGGTGCCTTGGACAGTACTACACATACCCTTTGTACTTCAATTAAATTTTTTTTTTGTGTATGTGTACCATGCCCAAAGTCCACAACTGGTTAATTAGTATTGCTGATTCAAGTGAACAGTAATATTTAATGATAGATACACTTTAAATGAGGAATAAATGGCTATTCTGGGATTTATGAAGGAAGTGATGACTGCTTTAAGAAGGCACCGCTGTACTTCATTGTTACACAATTAAATAGTGAAAATATGGAAACGCAAACTTACATCGAGTGAGTCCTCATTAACAATGATGAGTGACATTGTTTGTGACACCAGCCGACACGAGTATCCTGCCAAACACAATATATTCATCATTAGCAAGACAATTTAACAAAGCAGAATGACAGTCAGTCAGCTAGTCTGCACCACATACAAGTGGAGGTACATGGGGTAAGCGGTTTGGCAGCTTTCACATCTGTTTTGTATGCCCTTTGAAGTACAGCTTTGTCAATATCAGAATGGAGTTATATTATATCAATTCCATCACATAAAATCTTAAAGCGGAGTTCCACCCAAAAGTGGAACTTCCGCTGCTTGGATTCCTCCCCCCCTCAGGTGTCACATTTGGCACCTTTCGGGGGGCAGAAGACACCTGTCTTTAGACAGGTGTCCTTTTGCACACATCCGGGAGCTCGGGCTGAGGGCCATGGAAGTCAGCAGCCGGGCTCCCTCCTCCTCCGCCAATGAGAAAGCACAGTGGCAGTTTGTGCGTGCACAGTAGGGACCCGGCTGTGAAGCTGAACGGCTACACGTCCGGGTCCCCTTACCCTCGATGACGGCGGTAGCACTCATTCACCGATCCGAAGATCGGTGGGCGGTGCTGACATCGCTGGACTCCAGGACAGGTAAGTGTCCTAAAGTTAAAAGTCAGCAGCTACTGTATGTGTACCTGCTGACTTTTAATTTTTAAAGGAGCGGCGGACCTCCTCTTTAACAAGGAGTTTCATCCCTATAGCAGGATATATAAGGACAGTTGATAAAGCCAGGCAGATCATTCCTTTATGCTCCAGAGGCCAAATGTGTACCAAGAATTACTTCTTTATAACCAGATACAATCATACTGTTTATACTTCTTTTCACTCCCCCATCCTTACTGCATGGTGTCATTATTCTGCATCAACAAGTCAAAACTAACAATATGCAAGCTAGAATGGAATCTAAATTTTAGGCTTACATCTGCACTTCCCTTAAATGAGGGTTGCACTTTGTAGTATACTCCTTCTTTCATGCCATGTTTCATGTTGCACTCAGGTTTATAGTGCAACATGAAACGTGGTAACATTCCACAGCCCCTTACTCACAAACTCACACCTTCCACTTACCTGTTGTGGGGTTCTTCTCCCCATAGAATTTAGTTTTGTTTTTATTTGGCACTGCTGTGCATGGCTTCACCTACACAGCATCATTCATTCACAGGTACATTTACAGAATCTGTGAATGAAAAGACTGCAAGCCCCATCTGTCACCGCAGCAGGACTCATGGATCTCAATGGAACACAAATGTAGTGATGTCATCGACACTATTTACTTTCTCCATCCCCACAACCAAAGGTCTTTACCTCTGTTCAGACGTGTCCCCAGGGGAATAGTCTGCAGAAGCCTACACATTCCACCTGCAATGCAGTGATGCAGGATACAATCCAAAAATCAACGCATGCACATTTTTTTTTATTAAAGTGGGTGCGTTTCTACTTCTTTTCCAAAGGGTGGACTGTGCTCTTAATTTAGCTTTTTGGATTTGCGATGGAATAGTAACTTCATAAAGGATTTTCTGGTTCCTTTTGGTCTCCACAATACCCTGGATCTCCTAAATTCTGGTGCGTGCTGATGTGCAAGAAAGCCTTGGCTCCACCCTCTACTGAATCCTTAGTGGCACTATTAGCCAATCACTAAATCACGCTTAATAAATCAAACCATGTGCAGTGCTAAATTAGTGAAAATTGGAATTTTGAAGTCCAGTATACAAATCAGTCCTAAAAATCTTAGGAAAACAGACACACAAAATATTCAGAGTGAAGAATGAAGAAATAGGAGGCTTTTGTTTCCATTTTTGGCTGTTTTCATGATCGAATGTGTCATTGTTTCAGTTTCCATCCGGAAGTGGAGTTCCCTGGTGTATCACCATATCCGTTGGTGACAGACCCCTCGGATTTGGATTCCATGCTGGGGTATATCCCCATGAAAGCTTGTATGACCCACGGGCTATAAGGCACGTTTGTCCACCTCATCTGGTAAGATCACCAATTTTACCACATATTGATGGAATATTTTTGCACCATTGTCTCTGCACTGGATTACCAGTGATCAACCATCGCACTATTATTGCTTTATAAGAGGATTGTATTAATTTATATTTGGGATGAAAGACTAAGGATTTTTTGTCCTTTTTTTGCACTTTTACCACTTTATTTGGACTGTATCACCGTAAGGTATTTTTCCATAAGGACCACTCTGAATATTTTGTGTGTCTATTTTTAGGACTGATCTTAAAACTGGACTTAAAAATTTCAATTTTCACTTTTTAAGCGCTGCACATATGTTTTGATCTATTTGTAAGATTTTTAGGACTGATTTTAAAACTGGACTTAAAAATTTCATTTTTCACTTTTTAAGCTCTGCACATATGTTTTGATCTATTTGTATTTGCACACTATGGGGTTGATTTACAAAACCTGGAGAGTACAAAATCTGGTGCAGCTGAGCATGGTAGCCAATCAGCTTCTAACCTCAGCTTTTTCAATTAAGCTTTGACAATAAAACCTGGAAGCTGATTGGTTTCTATGCAGAGCTGCACCAGTTTTAGTAAATCAACCCCTATATGTCTAGTGAGGTGTTAGCTTCTATAGACTTCTTTGCGCAGTTTCTACTTTTTATTTATATCCTCGCAGGCTTAAGCCTGGTACACACTATTCATTTTTTTCCATTCAAACTAGCGGCCAGAACACTCAGATCAGAGGTCTCTGCCATCGGCTGAGACTGCTGACCGAGAGCCGGTCGGCTGCTGGCTTTACAAACGGCCGGCTTCTGTCGGACCGGCTGCCATACACATGGGCTGAATGTTAGCCGGTTTCGATTGAACCGGCCGATGACACCCAGCATTCGGCCCATGTGTACATGGCTTAAGGGTGAGGTTAAGCAAAGTTTAGGGAGCAGAAAGCATTGCAGCTGCACTCTTGATTGGGGAAACTTTTACAATTAGATCAGAAATCACAATTACACCTAACATTTACCTATATTGACAGCAGTTTCCTGTTTGTCTCCTGTTAAAACCCATATTTTAATTTCAGCTTTCATCAAAGTGGCTATAGTTTCTGGGACTCCTCCTTGTAGCTGGTCCTCTATTGCTGTGGCACCAAGAAGCATCAAATTCTGTAAGAAACACACACAATATGTAGTTTGAAATGATTTCCAAACATTTCAGAGCTACAATGGCTACAGTAGTTTGTACATGCTACATATTACAAGACTGTGGTGAATTAGACATCTATAGGGGCCAAAGTTACACGTTTACCCTCTACTTATGCCAACACATATACAAACCCAGGATCCAAAAATAGTAACAGTCTGGGAATGCTGTTAACATGTCTCATTCAGGGAACCCCTACTACTGTAATATGCTACCCTTATTTTCCAAAAATAATTCATGTACATCCCCTACTACATGGCCAAGCAATCTATTTTTCATTAAAATTGATTATTAGAGTGTTTTTCTGCTTCCATGTAATGACCTTAGTGAGCTCTTGAACCTCTCCTTTTACCTTTACTTCCATTTGTTTGGAACGAGCAGTTAATGTTACTTGTAGTCATGGGCGTTGCTCTAAGCACACTAAACTCCCATAGTCCATAGCCCATCTTAGGAGCAAGCAGGAGAAGGTGGCTACATTCCTACATACAGTGGGACCATGGAGAATGAATATAACCACCATAGAACAGGAAGTAGTATCACAGCAGTAAAACAAAGGGATTTGGAGATTTAGAGGTTTCTAAATCTATTCTAAAGGCAACTCCAGCTAATTACATATCAATTAAAGTGTTACTAAACCCACAACAGTAAAATCAGTCTGTATATGCAGAATAGCCTGCTTGTTATAACCACTGTGGAACTTAAAGGGTAAATCCTCTGCATTGTGTAAAAAGGCTCTTTGATCCTCTATGGACAGCTCCTCTTCCTCCTACAGGTTCTCTCTTGGCATGGCCAGATAATACACAGTGAGGGTAGTAAAGCTGCAAGTGCTCAGTTTAGTCTCTATTGCTGGAGAGAACATTTCCTTGTTCTCAGAGCTAGCCAGGTCCCGTGATATTCACATCACACATGTGGGCGTGTAGACAGGCTATAGTGGAAATCCTCTCCTACCTGAACATTGGCAGACCCTGCAGTTTATAACGTGATTGTGGTATACAGATCAGCCAAAAAGGTATATAGTGGCAGTATTTTAATGTAAAAATAATTTTTATAAGCTGTAGGCACTGTGGGTGTGTGTGCGCGGGGGGGGGGGGCGGGCAGATGAACTATTTTCATATTACTGGGTTTAGTATTAACACAGAAGTGCAAAAGCTACCATAATTATGCTGCTAATCAAGAGAGATCCAAGATATATGACATACTAAATACCCATATGTATTATTAGCTGACTGTATGATGCTACGGCAATTGTGGTTGTAGTGTGTGTGTTCATCCAGTGCTCAGGTCAAATATACCAAAATGTGCTCCCACACTTACTTTGATGATGTGTGACCCCAATTGTCTTTTGGGAGTGGGATCCCAGCTGCCACCATGCTTCTCTCAGCACCACTGTGTAGGTTTGGGTTCGCCAATTGGGTTTCACATGGACCCAAAGTGTGCAGTGACATTGTGGGATCTGCCTGCTGCTGGTTCCTCTGCCAGCTTCTCTGTTTACAAATGACAGTGGTGATCATGTAAGCTGTGAAATCCTGAGCAGTCTTGCAGTAACAGAGGTCTGTATGGGTTCAGGTGTCATGTGGCACTCCACCCCCACTTGACATGACAACACTGCTTCCTGAGGGCACTGCCGCTCCTGCCCTCCTCCCCCTGTCCTAGCCCTGGGTATATTATACTGAAAGCTCTTCGGGGGCAGTAACTGATTTAATTAGTTCTTTGTACTTTGCAAACCACCAGGTAATACTCTGGCACTATATCAAACATATTAAAACAACAGTCCCCTAACTGTGAGTACCATAAAATACCAGCCCACTAACTGTGTATACTATAAAAATAACAGTCAACTGTGTATACTATAAAAATAACAGTCAACTGTGTATACTATAAAAATAACAGTCAACTGTGTATACTATAAAAATAACAGTTAACTGAATATATTATGAAAACTACTGTATAGTCCACCAATTATTTGTGCTGATAAATTTTTTAAAGCTGTTCAGGCATAGAGTGTTTGCTATGGATGAACAGCTAAATGACCCAAGAAAGGAAGGTTCTGCAAACTGTATGTTTATAACGCTGTAATTCTCAATTGTTTTAGATGATATTTACCAGCATCTGAGCTATCTGCCAATAAGAATAAAGGAAATTATAAAATACACGGTGGATAGTGTTATTTATGTAGAATCCAGATTGCCAACTTTATTAAAGCGGTTGTATGCCCAAAAAAAAAAAAAAAGAAAAAGAAAACCTGTAAGGCAAATGCATAATGAGTCAGTATACAGTGTATACTAGCTCATTATAAAATACTTACCTTAGAACAAAGCTCCCACCTGGCTGTCCAGTCAACGCTGAGGGAGTTCCCTCTGCGTTTCTTCTGCATGCACATGGGATACGCCGGACCTTCACTGCGCATGCACAGCTGACATCAGTGGCTGCATGAAAGGTAAATATCTCCTAAACCATATGGGTTTAGGAGATATTCATTTTACCTACAGGTAAGCTTTATTATAGGCTTACCTGTAGGTAAAAATGACCAAGCAGACAATACAACCGCTTTAACCTGATGTAATTCATAGTTGCTCAGTTGGATTGAGATCTGCAGAATTTGGAGGCCAAATCAAACCTCAAATCTGTTGTGTTCTTCAAACCATTCTTGACCAGTTTTGCAGTGTGGCGGGGTGCATTGTACTGCTTAAGCCCCCCACCTCTGTTTCCAGGAAGGAGTGTACTTGGTCAGCAACAATGTTTAGGTAGATGATATGTGTCAAAGTAACATCCACATTAATGTCTTCCCAGCGGAATATTGCTGAAACCATTACAATGCCTCTGCTGTTCTGCCTTCTTCCCATACTGCACCCTGGTGCCATCTCTTCCCAAAGTAAGCAACACACACACCTGGCCACCCAAATGATGTAAACCCGGTCCACACACACAACGAATGAAACCCTTCTCTACCGTGGTCCCACGTCATACCCTTCTTCCGTCTTGTCGTCTCCGTAACATTACCAAAGTCGTTATAAGGCGACCCTTCTGTAATTACACCTACAATGAAACTGTGTATAGTAGATGGATTTGTAACAACGACTGGTTCATGTGAGGAAGGACCTTTGTCTCCACCCCCCGAATTCGTCATGTTACGTGGGGCGGTGTGACGTTTTGACCAGTTCTTACCAAACTTCTTGTGTTGTCTAAACTCCAAACTAAACCGGAGGTTTAAGACGTCTAGAGTTAGGTTGACTCGTTGATACTTAATGTAGTCCA
>BLSH010086044.1:183980-212394 GCA_018402905.1 Glandirana rugosa
CGTGTCACTAACCTCGAGACCTAAGTGCCCAGTAAGTCACACGGGAGTGAAGTCTCACATCACGCGGTCACCGAAGTCAGCGACTTCTATAAGACTTATAGAGGATTTGCCGTGTGTAAATCCTCTATAAGTAACATGGATGTTCATCCTAAATAATATCCGAATGGACATCCATGTTCACTGGTTCGCCACTAATGATGGTGAAATTTATTATACATCGAAAGTAAAATAAGAGAGACCATTATGTCATATGTCGATATTATCGTGAGAGAGTATATTGTAGATTACAAACGTAACGAGAGAGATACAAGTCGTCAGAAAAAGTTCGTCCTACGTCACTGTGGGAAAAACTTACGAAATTCCGTCACCAAGAGTTGAGACCAGGAGCCCCGGGTCCACAGATTAGTGGGCCCCGAGGACCAGAGTTGAGAACCACTGCCTTAAAGCATTCAAAAAGGGTGTCACTGCATCCTGCTTGAAAAAGACTGCTGAACATAGAGAGAGCAATGCAAACATTAGATGTTATATGAGAGAGTGCTATTATAGCTGTATACTGTATTACCAGAGAGAATAAAATGAAAGCTACATATTATTTAAAGTGGTAGTAATCACCGCTTGGTCACTTGTACCTACAGGTAAGCCTATAATAAATCCTACTTGTAGGTACAATGAATATCTCCTAAATGTGTGCCGTTTAGGAGATATTCAGAATATCTTCAGCGACTGAAGCCACTGGCGCACTACACTCTGAAGTGAGGGCACACTGAATGACCCGTGAATCCAGAGCTCCAATCACTGTGCCATAACTCCCATGCCCGCGTACGCGAGTGACACCACTGCGGCTTGACCAAACGCCCGGAGTCTGCACACCCAGAAGAAAGGCCGGGTAAAGATGGAAGGCTTGTCAGCAAAGTTGAAAACCTTGACAACGCACTGCTGGAGGGATATATTTTATGGGTAAGTCTGTAATAATATACTAGTAGGCAGTGCACATTAGCACATTATGCCATTTACTTGCTGGGGGACTTTTTTTTTTTCTTTTAAGAATTTACTACCATTTTAGGAGAGTGTGCTACAGGAGCTACACCTTACCAAAAGCTCTAGAAACATAAAAGGGGAACACACTACATCTTGTAGATACTTTGCTATACCAAACACGGCCCGGTGTCATGGTAGAGTTTGCCTATGGAGTAATATTGAGTGCTTATAATCATCTTATTGAAAATGTACTGCCTTACAAGTGTCAGTCTTTCCTTTTCCTAATACGAAGAATGGAAGGAAGGAGTTAACCACACATGTACAGCTAAACACAGTCAGCCAGATCACAAGGGCTTCCATGATGTGGAGATGTGGAGATGTGTCACTGATTCTCGGTGACATATCTCGCTGTCCTAATAAGCACATGTAGCTACTCTTTAGAACAGGAGGGTAAAAGTTCACTCAGTCAGGTTTTCCTAGTTTGCCAGCATGTGTAGTCTGTCTATTCAGCCTGTGAATGTGAGACTGTCAAACCAATGTTTTTCTTAGTTGTAGCCTGGCTGACACTATAGTTGAGTATATTAAAGGTGGGAGTGGTGAGAAATACTTCAACTTCAACACCATTTATCAACCACAGCATAATTTAAATCCACTTACAAATGTCAGACTTGATAATAATGTAATTTATTCCCAAGCAAAGCACTTTCATCCAAAAAGTGATCAGCTATGAAATTTATGATGAAGATAATTTTGCTGCTTATCACCAAAACAAATTTCCATGTGTCTGCTTACCGCATGCATTAGACTTGGAATAATCACAGGACAAGATGTAGGGGAGATATGTACTATGCATACACATCAATTCAGGTCTACTCCCTCATCACAACCCGCTGTCACTATTGCAGGAGCTTAATGCACCAGAACCTGACTGGCTGCTGGTGTATTCCAATGCATGTGAGGCGTATTTGCATTAATACAGTCTACTGCACATCTAAATATCACTTAATAACTTGCAATAAATATGATTATTATTATTAGAGGTACTTATATAGTGCCATCAATTTATGCAGTGCTCTACATATAGTATATACTATACATTCACATCAGTCCCTGCCCCAAATAGCTTACAATCTAAGGTGTCAAAGCCATTTAACTTAACATTTAAAGTGATACTAAACATACCATTTTGAATTGCCACCCTCTCTTCTATTTACATATAAAAAGATCATGTCACTATATTTAATTTAATATAAAAAGCAAAGGAGTACTTGATTTAATAGTTGTATAAAGAGGATGGAATCAGGGAATGGGGAGGGGGAAAAAATACATTTTAGGGATATGGGATTATAGCTGTGCTTCCAGAACACAAGAAATGAACTTTTTAAATAAAATCAGATTTTATTGTATACATATTAAAATAATGCTATCATGATTTAATCGTTGATCAGCAGTCACATGGCGTTTCCCAAGTCTATCCTTTCCTCAGGGAAATATCTGAGGGAGAAGTTTCTTGTACTCTGCTGATGTATGATCTATAGCAGTGGTTCTCAACCTCAGTCCTCAAGTACCCCCAACGGGCCATGTTTTGGGAACTTCTCTTAGATAAAATAGCTCTTATCAATACCATTTAATTGATATTGATCTAAAGCAGCTGTGCAAAGTAAAGGAAAACCTGAAAACATGGTCCGTTGGGGGTACTTTTGGACTGAGGTTGGGAACCACTGCTCTACAGCAGCAGAGGATTCTGGACTATGAATCTGTGTTTGCAAAGCCCTGATTGGTGCTGTGCAGTCACATGACATAACAAAGGCTTTCTGAACAGATAATCAAAATAAATAACTAATAGAAACAAAGTGTTTTAAAGCTTATTACAAATCTATATTTCAAAGCAAATGTTTAATATTTGTTTGCAATAACATGGTGTAAGCAAAGTGTAAGTTGACAGACAATAGCTTTCAGTGTGTTCACACTATAAAGATATCTGGGGGAGGTTCTGCCAATCACAGGCTGTGTCACACCCCTCCAGCTTGTGTCTATGGTATGTATATGCTGGGGCTAACAGGGAGGTGACACCTCCATCAATCACCATCTTATATCTCACCCTTATTGTGTTTAGTAATACAAAAACAGGGAGGAGGAGGGAGGGAGAGAACTGTCATTTACAACTGTGTATACACCCACATGTGTGATTCTATAGTTATGTGGGTTGCACAGATAAGAAAATAAGGAAATGAACAGCTTAGAAGTGAACTGAAACCGAAGCATGCTCAGTAGATGTGGCAACAGCTGGTTTAGTCAATCTCAGGCTGCAGCAGAGACACAGACAATTGCTTATTGGTCTTGTCAAAAATATGAACTGCCCTGTGTTTTCTTAAGGAGCTTAAACGTGGTTCTAAAGTCTAATTGTTTTTTTTTACCTTAATACACTCGATGCATACATTGTATAAAATTCCACTTCAGTAACAAAATTCAGGATACCCCAAGCCACTGATTTTGCAGACCATTTGTTGGATTTCTAGGGAGAAAAACCACCACTTGCTGATTGCTACCTGTATTGCTAAATGGAAATCTGGAGAAGGGTTATGTATAGACCAGAGAGCTAGAAGTATGCCACTCCTGTGGCTCATTCAGCTGTGTGTAGAATTTGAAGTCCTGTGTATGACTGTTAACAACACACTCTATTCAGAGCAAATACGTAAAATCATACATCAAACAATAGTAGTTTGCTAATGTTACATACACAGCAACATTGGTACGCATAAGGCAAGTAACAAAGTTGGACTGCCCATTATTTTGAGTGTCCAGGTAGTTGGTGTAGGTCGGGTCACACCAGTTCTATGATGTGGAGGACCCTGTTTGGGTGGGAAACATTGCCTTTCCAAGTAGAAAATATAAAAGCCCTTCAAACCTAGGGCACCATTAGTACTGAACATCGGTGAAAAGCTCTTCATAACAACAATACTTCCATCTCATAACCAGTAAAATCTTAGGGACAGGTGCAAACATCTGTTCGGCCAGGTATTTGGGTGCAAGGACCAATCTATTAGTGCCAGGAGAATCAAGTACATTTAAAAAGAAATAGGGAAATCAAAGAATAGAGAGACACTGGAGAAAAATGGAAAAAAGAGAATAGTAGGTCGAAGAAAGAAAAGGAAGAAAGTGGTTCTGCCCAGGGGTCAGACTCTCTCGAGCCTGGGGATCAAATATGCATGTCTGGTACCTGCAAACAGCTAAGCCAGGGGGACCAATTTTTTCAAAATGTGATTGCTTATGCACTGCGTCTTTTTTGTACCTTTTCCTTGACCTAACCTAACCAATCCTCCTCTACATAGATTGCGTCAATCGTATAACTGTGGCTACCCACGTTTATTTACATCCAGCATAGTGAGAGCAGGTTAACACTGGTAGTTTGGACACATCGCAATTGTATGTGCAGTTTACCTGTGCTTTTAGTGCTTTTTAGTTGGTGTGCTCCCACTGACTTTTATGCATTTTTATGAAAGTACATCAAAGTCTTGTATGCAGCATCTTTGATGCACTTTCAGAAAATACACAGTCTAATAGAAGTCAATTGGAGTGCACCTAAAACCTTGGGTAAACCATACATACAATTGCACTGCGGCCAAACCGCAGCACGCTGGTGTTAAACTGTTCTTTGTGTCATTGACCTGGCCACGCCTGCGCATTACAGTCCCATAGGACTCTCAGGACAAAACCCCATAAAAGTCTATCTTCCTGACCAAGCCTGCATTCACACAGGGGTGATCCGACTTAGGCAGGCTTTGCTATGCGGCTTTCAGCGCGACTTCAGGACGACTTCAGGCAACTTACAGCACGACTTCATGCCAGGCAACTTTGTAGCCAATCAGAGAATGGAGGGAGGGGGTTGCCTTCAAAAATTATTTTATTTAAAACTGTAAAGCGGCTTCAATATAGATGGGGCATCCGACTTGGAGGCGACTTCTATTGACTTCTATGGGCACAAGTCAGATAGAAGCCGCCTTGAGGTCATGCAGGAACCTTTTCTGAAGTCGGAGCGACTTCAGTAGCGTACATTAGGACGGGTCCCATTCACTTCAATGGGATTTCAAATGTCAAGTGACTTGGGGCAACTTGAGGCGATTCAAGTCGGAGCACAAGTCGCCCCTGTGTGAACGGGCTCTAAGGCATTAACAAATATATTGTATATTGTAGTCTTGAAACACAATACAAAATAAAAAAAATACTGAAATATATACAAAACACTCCCTTTAAGAATTACAAAACATTTGTGAAACTGGGAAGAAGTTCAAGTTTTCAGTTAAAATGAAACTTCTATAATTACAATTCACCTTTCTGGCAAACAGAGAACACAAGACAGCAAAGGACAAGGTATAATGGTATATTACTAATAATAATTGTAATCATTACCATTTCAATATGTTTTACCTTCAGAAGCAAATTGTTCCAGATGGTTTAAAGTCTGCTCCATGTACTGGGATTCTCTGGACAGCCTCTCGAATATAACATTATCCTTTGAAAGACAAAAAAAGGAATGAATGAACATTTTTAAAAAAATGTACAACATAAGGATGATTGGCATGGATGATGCCAATGTGATGATTCTCCATATCTCCTCCTGAGATTAATCTTAAACAATCGCTACAAATAGGGAACAAAGAAGTGCAGCATGCACTATTGATTAATTGCAAATGATAGCATTTTTTTTTCACATTTGAGCAGTCAATTGCTACTACTACAACTGCATGTGTACAGATTACTAGGGATTCATCGCTGATAGTGATTTGTGTAATGTGCATTGGCACAGATGTTAGTTGTGGGGTGTGTGACAGGGTGACAACATATGAGCACAGCTGTTAGACCATTGCCACTCAATAGCAAGAAGTGTCTGAACAAAGATTTTAATGGCAGAGCTACTAGGTTAATTTAATTATATTAATAAAGGCTGAAAATGTAAAATGATCAGAAACAACTTTTGAAATCACATTGCCACTTAAGTTCCTAAGCATTTTTCTACCCTCTGAGCCCTTGAATGTTTTTACCTAGGCTTTAATTGGAAAGAAAAAACCTTTAAATAATTTGCACAGCCCCAGCTTCCAAAATATCATAGCCAAAGTTTGCTGATTAAAAAGATATCACATAAGTGAGATTTTTATGTAACATAGTGGAATTGTAGAGCTCAAAGTGAAAATTTGCATTTTACTTGAGAACTTTATTCCTCTTTCGTTGCCGCACAGAAAAAAAGGCTTTAGTAAATTGTTAGCATAAATTAATTTATTGCTCATGCAGTCAACCCAAATGTAATGAGGATCATCAGTGATTGATCATAAATAATATTTGTTTTTTAAGCTGTTTTTTATTACATTTTGTTTGTCTTCATGGGAGGGGTATGGATCTGGTCAGTGGAGACCAGATCTTGCTCCCCTATGTTGCTTTGTAGCAACAGATCACTTTAATTGTGATTTACTTCTGGCTGTAATCAACCAGAAAACGATCACTATAAGTGCCCATTCACACAGGGGAGACTTTCGCTTTGACTTGAGTCGCCTCAAGTTGCCCGAAGTGGCTTGACATTTGAAATCTAAATGGAAGCGACTTTACAGTGAACATAAAAGAATTTATCCAGGGCAACCACCTCCCTCCCTGCTCTGATTGGCCACAGGCAAAGTCGCCTGGCACGAAGTTGCGTCGTAAGTTGCCTGAAATCGCGCTGAAAGTTGCGCTGAAATCGCCTAGCAAAGTCGCGCTGAAGTCGGGTCGTCCCTGTGTGAATGCAGCCTTATAGTGGTCTACTGCTGCAAAGCAAGGTAGAACACTTGCTTTAGCTCTGATTCAGGCAGCCCATTCATTAGCTATTTTTCTTCCTTTAAAAATAAAGCCCAAAATCAAAGTTGATGCCAAATCTTCCAGTATGTGGATACACTGACACCCAATGCAATGGTGCAATGGACACACACCAGAAATAAAGCTACAGATAATGTAGCAAAAAAAAACAGACCTGCTTTTTGGGAGGCTCTAGACCTCAATACTACCACATCCTTATGTTGAATGGGTCTGAAGTGGAATCTAGCAAATGGGATTGCCTCAAAGGGGGCTACCATCAAACGAAGAACTCTCATGCAGAATCTCAGAGTTTGTTAGCTCCTGGTAGAGTGCAAGCCAGGGAGCAGAGTAGCAAGTGCTTTTTATGAAGAACAAACTTTTACCTGAGCTGTGTCTATAATAAGGCTCAGATACTCCAAGCAATGTGCCATGCTGATTTCTGGATGTTGAGGATCCAGCCAAACCTTTTTAGTGCCTGGACTGTAGGCAGTACATTGACAGTCAGAGTTTAAGCTGACTGTTCCCATATTAAAAGATCGTCTCAGTATCTCACAATCGGAATACCATGGGAGTGAAATAAGGTCAGCACAGGGCAAGAACACACATAGCGTGGACAAATGGTCAAAGGGATGGCATATAAATTGATAGTGCTGAGTGCCCATTGCAAAACAAAGGTAGCGTTTGTAGGGGAAAACTCATACTCTTAGGTTTCAGTAACATTTTGACTGCTGAAGCCATATTGAAAAATAAACATATTTATTATACAACTCTGTAGCTAGCCACAGTCAGGGAGAACAATGAAGAACATGGCAATGGTCTCAAAGAATTGTTCTGCTTTGGCTACAATTGCAATACAATTTATACATTCTGAAAGGGGGTGGCACTCAGCTAGCTAAACTCTTTGAAGTCCATTTGTCTTTGCTATGTAGGTGGTCATCCCTATCAGGCATGTTGCTTGAACAGGTTTTTCACAGCTGAGATAACAATCTTGCAAATTACGGGGTGTAAAACTGGTGTCAAATGGGCATTTTCACATAGGAAGGAAATACAAAATGTAACATCATCTGCTTTATCACCAATGTACTTTATATCAAATATATATTTGATTTATACCTAAAATGGCTGTTCCTTCTTCCCACTCACGTTGATGCACTGGAAGAATGAGGGTATTTTTTCTTGATGAAAAAGGGGTTTGTCCGACTTGGTGGATTCCATGCAGAACTTTTGAGTTTGAATGAAGACATTTAAAGCCTTCGGGTTAAAGATGGGACAAATGCCCCCTTTTGGATTAGTAAAAACATCAGAGTGAAACCCCTGAAACCTTATTGGTAAGGGAACCATGGCAATGTCTCCTTGATGTAAAAGATCTGCATAAGCTGCATTGAGGTCTGCTAGTCTGAGCAAAAGCACAGGTAAGTTGGACGACATGCATCAGGTGGAGGCAAGCTTGTAGTCCATAGACAATACGACTCTTCTCCAGGCATCTCGGATCCTTTCAGCTCTGGTGCCCACAAGGGCCAACAGTTGAAAAGTGGGAGCATCCCTTCATGCTGAGGAGGCGTTGTCCAAATGCTCCACGATTAAATGCTTAGGTGTCCGTTTATGAAACTGTGATCAGCGGTGGTCCCAAGGATCACCGCTGATCACAGCTCTTTTTTGGTTTATGAAGCAGAGATAATGGGGAGAGAACACCTTCTCCGCCGATTATCTCTGCACACAGGGAAGCTGTCATTCACTGACACAGAAACGGGCAGTTTATGAAGCTGCGATCTCTGCACTTCACTGGCGATCTGGGTCAGATATCACACTGCCTGATTCACCAGCTCAGAGGTGGTGAACTGGGGGAGTGAAGAGGGAATCCCGGGGAAGGAGGAAGATTATAGACTTCCTCCTGCCTCGTTCAGACCCCCCAACACATTAGCCATGTCCCCCTGCCCTGTATATGTGTATATATGTACATACATGTATATGATGTATATATATATATATATATATATATATATATATACGTATATATAATGTATGTGTGTATGTGTGCATATATAATGTGTGTATGTCTTTATATATACATATATAGTGTAGGCAGGGCCGTCTTATTAGCATCATGGGCCCCTGGGCAAAGTAATGCACTGGGGCCCCTACCAGGCTGCCCCAAATGTATGCAAAAATTAAAGTATAAATAGTTCATAGAATTAACCATATATTTATTAGTACTTTCAATAAAATCTATTTTAAACAATAAAAAACACGCCATAAATAAAAGACTAAAACAACACAAAGGACACAGTATAGGGGGACGTGGATCAGGAGGGCAAGATACTGGGATCAAGAGGGCAAATTACAGGTCCCGGGACACTGGCAATCCTGGGAATGCTTAGTAAAAAGAGTGACTATCCCAGCAGATCCGGGACAGTTGGCAAGTATGATGTAATGTAAGATTATCACGGGGCCCTCATGCACCTGGGGCCCCTGGGCAGTGCCCAAGGGTGCCCTTGCATTAAGACAGCTCTGAGTGTAAGGGGACTTATAATTTTATTAACTATTTGGGCGAGCTCCTCCGAGAATGTCCTTTACTGAGCAGTGATAATTTATCACTGCTTAATAAACCGACATCTCTGTGTTTCTGTGAATCTCTAGTGCTGTAATCTCATTATGTCTCACGAGATTCCAGTATCAGGGGGCGTTCTCTGCTGTTTGAACCGTTTGCTAGAGGTGAAGTGATTTACATGGCTTTATAAACTGGCACACAAAGGAGAATGATCTCTGTGAATGCCGGAGAACGAAGCAGTGGATTTTTTACATTGCTTCATAAACGGACACCTTAGTTAAGACTGCAGTTGGGTCATTGGCCATAAGCTAAGTCTATTCCACTAAGGTCTGACAGACCTACATATATGCTATAGCAGATTGCATACATCAGTGTTTTATTAAGGTGAGATATCATCATATCCACAATGGATACAGGCAACTTTTGAATAAAATCTCTATTAAACGGATATTGATCAGCAAACATTTGAGTGTAGAGAACAGATTGAAGTAATGAGTGAACAGAAAACATTTTGACAGAATGAGGGCCTTTTAGGGCCACACTGGTAACCACACTAGTTGACATCACTAGCTGTCCCATTTTAAATGTGACTTATACCAAATATCAGTAAGAGCCAATATGGGCTCATTAAGCTTGGCAGCCAGTTTAGCCAAATTAAGTTAAGTATCTGTGAGTTCCCAATTGAGAGTGAACTTATAGCAGAAGGTACTGAAGTTGATACAGCTACAGATATGTCTGACAGGGAAGGTGTGAAAGAACGCTTACAGTTTCTGTGTTGTTAGTCAGCAGTTATATTAGCAACTCAACCCAAAAAATCTCTCATGGCTGCAGAGAACTCTTTCCTAGATAAAGCAGAGAAGGCAACACACATCTGATGGAGATATGGAAGAGTGAGTCAAGTGAGCTGACTTAAGTAGAAAACAATGATGCAGACTGTCAGTGTCAGGTCATTTACAGTGCCTTGAAAAAGTATTCATACCCCTTGACATTTTCTACATTTTGTCATGTTACACCCAAAAACGTAAATGTATTTTATTGGGATTTTATGTGATAAACCAACACAAAGTGGCACATAATTGTAAAGTGGAAGGAAAATGATAAATGGTTTTCAACATTTTTTTACAAATAAATATGTGAAACGTGTGGGGTGCATTTATATTCAGCCCCCCCCTGAGTCAATACTTTGTAGAAGCACCTTTCTCTGCAATTACAGCTGCAAGCATTTTTGGGGGTCTCTACCAGCTTTGCACATCTAGAGAGTGACATTTTTGCCCATTCTTCTTTGCAAAATAGTACAAGCTCTGTCAGATTGGATGGAGAGCGTCTGTGAACAGCATTTTAAAGTCTTGCCACAGATTCTCAATTGGATTTAAATCCAGACTTTGACTGGGCCATGGGATAGTACAAAGGAGTAATAATGACAAATAAATAATGAAATAGGCAACCTTTATACTTAAATGGTCATAATATGGGCACAATGTTTATTTATGGGGTAACCCAGTTTAAACATATGATAGTACAACTTTAACTTAAGCATAATTTTTATTCTCATTGCCTTTACATGACAAAATACCATAAATCAAATACTACTGTCCATCCAGACTACACTGGATGACTAACCCCCACTAAAAAACACTGTGACATGTTTTTTTTTTTTCATTTCAGTTGACACAAGGGGGGGGGGGGATTGCAGTCCGGTCCAGTTCAGGAGTTCAGGCGACTGAGAGCCCGCAGCGAATCCAGGCTTAAATAGTCAGAGTGGCGGGAACCGCCAATTTGGACCAATTAGCTGTTGTTGCTGGGGGTGAAGACTGCAGGGGAAACAAATGGCAACCTGCAAAAGATAGACGCGGAGAAGAGAAGCCACATGCCCTTTGCCCTATCCCATGCATGTCCCTGCACATTGCAGGGGACTTATACATTCTAACACATGAGTATGCTTTGATTTAAACCATTATATTGTAGCTCTGGTTGTATGTTTAGGATGATTGTTCTGCTGTAAGGTGAACCTCCACCCCAATCTCAAGTCCTTTGCAGACTCTAACAGGTTTTCTTCTAAGAGTGTCCTGTATTTGGCTCCTTCCAACTTCCTATCAACTCTGACCAGGTTCCCTGTTCCTGCTGAAGAAAAGCATTCTCACAACATGATTCTGCCGCCACCATGTTTCACGGTGAGGATGGTGTGTTCAGGGTGACGTGAGTGTTAGTTTTCCACCACACATAGTGTTTTGCTTTTAGGCCAAAAAATTTTATTTTGGTCCCATCTGACCAGAGCACCTTCTTCCACATGTTTACTGTGTCCCCCACATGGCTTCTCGCATACTGCAACAGGACGTCGTAAGACTTTCTTTCAACAATGGCTTTCTTCTTGCCACTCTTTCATAAAGGCCAGATTTGTGGAGAGCACAACTAATAGTTGTCTTGTGGACAGATTCTCCCACCTGAGCTATGGATCTCTGCAGCTCCCCCAGAGTTACCATGGGCATCTTGGCTGCTTCTCTGATTAATGCTCTCCTTGCCCGGCCTGTCAGTTTAGGTGGACGGTCATGTTTTGGTAGGTTTGCAGTTTTGCCATACTCTTTCAACTTTCGGATTATGAATAGAACAGTGCTCCGTGAGATGTTTAAAGCTTGGGATATTTTATTATAACCTAACCCTGCTTTAAACTTCTCCACAACTTTATCCCTGACCTGTCTGGTGTGTTCCTTGGCCTTCATGATGCTGTTTGTTCACTAAGGTTCTCTATCAAACCTCTGAGGGCGTTACAGAACAGCTGTATTTATACTGAGATTAAATTACACATAGGTGGACTCTATTTACTAATTAGGTGACTTCTGAAGGAAAATAGTTCCCCTGGATTTTAGTTAGGGGTATCAGAGTAAATAGACTGAATAAAATGCATGCCACACTTTTCACATATATATTTGTAAAAAATGTTGAAAACTGTTTATCATTTTCCTTCCACTTCACAATTATGTGCCACTTTGTGTTGGTCTATCACATTAAATCCCAATAAAATACATTTACGTTTTTGGTTGTAACATGACAAAATGTGGAAAATTTCAAGGGGTATGAATACTTTTTCAAGGCACTGTAGGTAGGACACTGCTAGCAACCCAAAAACTGTTATTGGATTGTGAGCCAGATTGACCTGATATGAAGAAACTGCTCCTTCTATGCTTGTGATCCAACATATTGTATAATTTAATCAGGAACAACATAATAGTACTTTAGTTTACTCACAACCAGCTACATAAGCAGGAAGGGTATAATGGCCAGAGGTGGACAGATTACTGTAGATAACAGCAACGACCAGCCTTGGTGTGAAGGATGTCTTTAGTAGATAGAAGCAATGGTGCAAAAAGCTACCTCACAGTGAAGAAAAGCGGGCGGAACAGAGCGCATGCGCTGTTTTCCAACTGATGGCGCAGCAATAATTTCTCAGTCCATTAACCCTTTCCAGGGAAGTAAAACAGAAGGGGGCCCTTCTGTTGTACTTCCACTGTCTGCACTAGCTGGGTTCTTCTGATCCATACAAGGAGCTGAAAGATTGGCTATCACTGCTCCCCATATGGTCTCCTTTGATATGTACGAACTTTGTGCCATTATGGTCTGACTTTTTAGGGACTGCTAAAAAGGCACAATAGATAACAACTGACTAAATGGACAGAATAGGGAAATAATGGCAATAGGTAAAATACCAATATGTATAATCTCCCAATATTCAGATCCACATGGCATACCAAAAGGAGCCAAGAGAGACTGGGCATACTAAAGATAGTGCTATGACTCTGTACCTGGAAAGTGCTCTGCGGCTACCTAACACAGCATCAAAAAAGACTGGATAGCGCAAATGGAAGAACCCAATGGCATATACCAAGGTAGCCCTGCAATCTTTATTCCAGCATTGTGGGACCAAGGATTAACCAATTCAGCTCAGCCACGCCTACATAAATTCTTTTCTTTTTAAAAAAAAGGGGAAACTTTGCCCAGAAGGGAAAGGATGTCCGTCCTCCTAGGACTCCTTAGCATACTGGGAGTGGGAGAGATAACACATGCCTGGCAAACAGCTTTTTTTTTTAGCGGTGCCGAAATTCCCCTGAAGCCGTAAGTAAAGAAAAGGTATCAGAATAACCACCGATCATGTGTCCATTAATAAACGCTTAAGAAATGTATTTAATTTAAAAACATAGCTAGTCTAAGTATCTGGGAGTGATAATGCCAGCAACCCTTTGGAGTAATAAAGCCAGTGTAAGGCTATACAATTTTCTTGAACAATTTTCCTTTAGATTTACCAAAACCATATAATAGGAGGTCAATCCTAAACACTTTCAATTTGTTTGCAACCAGGCAAGCCCTTGCACTACATATTTAATGGTAAATCTAAAGGAAATTGAATAAGAAAATTGTATATTGTATGACCAGCTTAGCCACCATGCTATACTGCACTGAACAAAGATCTCAAGCCAACAGCCTACCGAGGTGGAGAAAAGAAGAGCAAACGGACGCTGCACAAAACAAGCACTAACCAAAACAAGTGCCAGGTCCACTGTCTGCATGGCGGCCTTAATCTCTGGGGCTGGACTTCTTCTTGGGCTCATGCCAACCACAAATTAGTTATCCTTGTATATATAATAGAGGAAGGAAGTAATCCCAAGCAAGTAATCCCAGCATAAACTTTCATTGAAGTATGAGTTCATACACAATCCTCTTAGACACCTGTAACAAGTTTCACTTGTATAGAGCTTTGCGCAGAGTGATGACCAGGCTGCGGCTATAACATTTTTAAGGAATGCACGGATCACAAGACTAACCAAACAAAATTACCAATATCGTGATAGACAAAAATATTCACTTACCGTATATACCCGAATATAAGCCGAATTTTTCAGCACATTTTTTTTGCTGAAAAAGGCCCCCCTTGGCTTATACTCGAGTCAGTGTCTGTGGGTGGTCTGAAAAGATGAGTAGATTCACATTGCACAGAGCGTGCTGCTTCTAAGAGCCGCTCTGTGTATGAAACTGTGTCCTAATTACATTGGAATGCAGAGAGAGGTGTCAGATTTTCAGCTTGATGTCGGCAGGTGGGCGGGATGCACAGGTGTTAGCTGTTCAGTCCCGCCCACCTCCAATCTCAGTGAAGATCTGACAGCTCTCTCTCTGCATTCTCTGCATTCCAAGGTAATTAGCTCACAGTTTCATGCACAGAGCGGCTCTTAAAAGCAGCGCTCTCTGTGCCTTGTGAATCTACCTTACTCCTCTCTTCTGCCAGTGTCAGCCAGTACCATCCAGTGCCAATCAGTACCACCTGCCAATACCATCCTGGGCAGGTGGTGGGCAGGTGGTAATGGCTACAATACCTCTGTCCTGGCTACAATCCCTGTGTAATGGCTGAGTCCCTGTGTTCTGGCTACAATACCTGTCTTCTGGCTACAATACCTGTGTTCCGGCTACAATCCCTGTGTTCTGGCTACAATCCATATGTAATGGCTGAGTCCCTGTGTTCTGGCTACAATACCTGTGTTCTGGCTACAATCCCTGTGTTCTGGCTACAATCCCTGTGTTCTGGCTACAATCCATGTGTAATGGCTGAGTCCCTGTGTTCTGGCTACAATACCTCTGTTCTGGCTACAATCCCTGTGTTCTAGCTGAGTCCCTGTGTTCTGGCTACAATACCTGTGTTCTGGCTACAATCCCTGTGTTCTGGCTACAATACCTGTGTTCTGGCTGAGTTCCTGTGTTCTGGCTACAATACCTGTGTTCTGGCTACAATCCCTGTGTTCTGGCTACAATACTTGTGTTCTGGCTACAATCCCTGTGTTCTGGCTACAATACCTGTGTTCTGGCTACAATCCCTCTGTTCTGGCTACAATCCATGTATAATGGCTGAGTCCCTGTGTTCTGGCTACAATACCTGTGTTCTGGCTACAATAACTGTGTTCTGGCTACAATACCTGTGTAATGACTCCCTGTCCCTATGTTCTGGCTGCTGCATTTCCCACCCTAGGCTTATACTCTGGTTAATAACTTTTACCAGTTATTTTGTGGTAAAATTAGGTGCTTCGGCTTATATTCGGGTCGGCTTATACTCAAGTATATACGGTATATACAGTATATTGCAACTGTACACTTAGCTGTTTGCTTCAAGCTCCGATTTTAAACATATCAGCACACAGGGAATAATTGAAAGCAGCAATAAGGCTGGAGTATTTTTAAATCATGCCTGGGTCAGCGACCCCAGTTATATATTTAAAAAATTGCATTTTTATCATCTTTTTAATGGAGTTACATGTATCTAACTAATCAAACACAAATCAGCTTGGTTAGCAATCCACTGTTAAATCATGGAAATGTCACAGAGTTAGTTGCTATTAAGCAGAGAAGGCAAAAAGTAAAAGTTGTGGAATGTTGGAAGATTGTGTATGAACAAGGCATTATGTACATGGCTCTAGAAGGGCATGGCTGGGAAAATGCCCTGCTGGGTTTGATATATACATAAGAGTAACATGCATAATGGAAATAGGATCTTTATCTTCTTCTTGCAGACAAATTAAAACAAAGACAAAAGAGTCTCTTTGGTACGCTGCCTCTGGTTTGTATCAAGCCTAAAGCAGCTATAAGTCATTGTGACACACAGGATAAATCCCATGTATAAATCATCAGTAATAATAATCCATGCAGGGTGGTTTCCTATAAAGATGTTTTATCGTTGTTATGTGATCTCAATGAAGTGGAGCAGAATAAATTATGCTCATCCTTATCAGTGTAGAATAAAAACTCACTTGTTCCAGTTATTCACACTATTAAATTACTATTCACATAGTAAATTAATTCATTGTAAGGGTGGACATACACATGCAGATCTCTGACCGGGAATGGTGGGTGGTAGCAGTTCTAATTTTGTTGACTCAAAAACTTTTTTATTCTTTTCACAGTCCAGTGCATACACATACACTTCATGCCACTAAGCTGGGAAATCTGAGCAGTAACTAACACTTCTGAGGTTTCCAACTGTTAAAGCCCTAGAATCAGATATTATTTTCGTGTTAAGGGGTTGTAAAGATAGAAGGTATTTTTATCTTAATGCATTCTATGTATTAAGATAAAAAGCCTTCTGTGTGTAGCAGCCCCACTCAGCCCCCCTAATACTTACCTGAGCACCACCTCTTTCCAGCGATGTCCACAAGTTCTTTGGTCATCAGAAACTCTCCATCCTGATTGGCTGAGACACAGCAGTGGCGCCATTGGCTCTAGCTGCTGTCAATCAAAATCAGTTAGCCAATCAGGAGAGAGAGGGATGGGGCTGAACCACAGCTCAGTGTCTGAATGGACACACAGAACTGTGACTTGGCTCGGGTGCCCCCATGGCAAGCTGCTTGCTGTGGGGGCACTCAACAGGAGGGAGGGGCCAGGAGCAGCGAAGAGGAGGATCCAGGCTGCCCTGTGCAAATCTAATTGTACAGAGCAGGTAAGTATAACATGTTTGTTTTGTTTTTTTAACTGAGACTTTACAATCACTTTAAGTGCATGCTAAGTAATGTGCAAGTTTAAGGCCCCTTTCACACCAGAGGACCATCCATTGTTCTCTGTGGGGAAGTGAACGTAAACGGATATGTGTCCATTTACACCCGCGTGCATCCAATTCATTTCGGGCCACCGAAAACAGGCAGATAGGGATCTGTTGTACCCCATCTAGCGGATCGGATTGAATGACAGTCGGATGGAAACAGACAGGCAGTCCATACCGCCCCATAAAGAACAGCGGGCTGTGTCCTAGACTAAGTTTCCAAGGGTATAGCAGTGTTGAGAGGATTCATTCAGTATTTTTAGTGCCCTAGACTAGGGTTCAAAAAACACCTTTTTAATAATAACAATTACAGTTTTTTTTTTAAATGATACTGCTGCTCTATATTGTGACATGTCAGGAATTCATTCACGCAGACTCAAAGGTAAAGTTAACTTGAAATTGAAAGAAAAAAACTACTTGTTACCATATTGGAGTTTACGTGTGCTTTGGATGTACACGTGGTTCCTGGGCTCTCCCACTTGGGAGCTCGTGACCACATCAGGATGGCGAGCGTAAGGAAATTGAGAGACATCCATCCTTCAGATCTTGTCACTTCCGGTTTCAGAGCTACCATTGCCTGGCCGGTACAGCCACGGGAGCATCTGACTAAACAAATCTCTGTTCAGTTAGATGCTCTGGGGGACAGGTGAGAGAGACACTGGGGTCTATTAGACCCCAACTGTCTCCATAAAGAGACTGGGCACCTGCCCAATGCTATAACAAGGGGGTTTGTTAACCTCTTATGATAGCAATAAAGTTAAATAATACAATTATAATAACATTCATTAAAAATAAATAAATATAACACCCATTGACTTGCACACACCCACAGATGCAAACACATACTCATGTGCACATGTGCAATTGTGTATGCAAATACAGATTCGGTAAACCACAATCGCACCACAAATGTGAGGTATCACCGCAAACGCAAGAGTGAGAGCTATAATTCTAGCACCAGAGATCACAATAAACTCTAAAATGATGAGCTTTAAAGACTTTTAAAGGGTTGACTATGGAGAATTTTAGTTATCATAGTTTTTTGTGATCTCACAGGAGCACACAATTCTAAGACTTGCCATGTTTGGCCTCTATTTGCTTAATGCAACCTCATCTTTTATAGCTTACCGAAAAACGGGTATTATCTCGTGTGTGTTTGCACTAAAATTTATTTTATTATATTTTTTCCTGAAAATTTGTGTCTGTTTACAGTTGCAACTATCATATTTTTATTCTACAGGGTCTCTGCTTTCAGAAAACATATAACGTCCTGGGAGTTTAAATTATTTTGTGGCAAAAAATTCTGATTTTTACACGCATGCAAAAAATTTAACAAATTGCTCTAGTGCCCAAGTGAATAAACAAAGCTGTAGCCAGGCCAACTATTTACAGCTGAATACTAACCATTATAGAACTTTTAAAACTTAACAGACAGAATGACAGGGATTCAGGGCTGGTTCACACCAGGAATCTCACAGGAATGTGCTCATATTCCTGTGCGATTTGAGTGCAGTGCGTTTTCATGCCATTCATTTAAATGGGTGGAAATCACACTGCACCGCACCAAAAGTAGTGCATGCACTGCTTAAAAAAAACTCACTGCAACCGGGATTGCATGGTACTTCTGTACCATGTGACAGGGTTCAGGTAAATGCACTTTGTTTGCAACCTGCATTTGGGTTGTTGTTAGCATTGACACCTGCTGCAGTGTGTTTTGAACGAGATGCAGGAAGCTCGCACAAATGTGGGTTTCCAGCACTGCATTCTGGTGTGAATGGGCCCTCCTGCAATGTCCCTGATAACTTATATAATATACACATAGGTTGTCACAGAGGCATGCTGATTTCTAAGTTTGTGCAGGCTTACTATGATACAGAAAACAGAGTTCTCCCAATGAAATCCAACATGGTGCTGCAGACAGTGCTGTAACTGTGCTATGCCAAGGGGGTAAGAGTTATGAAGTCAATGCTTTTGCAATGCTGCTAGAGTGCTGACAGGGGTTGGAACCCATCCTGGTTCCTATAAAGGCTGCAGAGCACAATGGGTTGGCCCCTATGAGTCGCACAACTGGAATGGTGAGTAGAGTGGCAACCTCAGCCTGGACTCCAACCAGGCCACGTCCATACAAATTATTTTGGCTAGAGTAGCAAAGAATTAGAACCCTTGTTAAGTTTTAATTGCTTTCTATCTCCTCGCCATGTAGCTTGACCATTGTCATCAGCACAAGAAGCAAAAGAAAAATTTCCAACTGGATGCCTGTTCTGATGACAACTTCTGGTGTCTGAACCAAATTTCCCTCACTTTGAAAATATTTCACTTCCTGTTGCAACTCCAGGACAAGTAGTAAAACAAAATCTCCTCAAAGGGAAACAGCAAAAAATAAATTGACAAGGTTTTAATTCATATTCTTTCCAAAACAAAAAAAAAATGTTTTTTATTGTACAAATATTTTAACACTGGGGCAGTGGTTGGTTTTTCATGGTCTGTGCACATTTTGCTTTAACAACATTTGCCCCTGTGTATGAATGCTGAACTTGGTATACTCAGGTGGAGCTCAGAACGCTCATTCGTTATTGTAGCATCACATAATAAATAACACAGCACACTGCTTTGGAGATCTCCACGGCATGGTGAGTAAGTGTGATGTGATGTTCTGTGGCGTGGCAGAAATTTTATAGAAAAAAGCAAGTTGGTTTTGGTGGTCAGATTTCTGGGAAACATATTCCAAAACCTCCTGTGGAGCCTCTATTATTTTTTAATGACATTATTTAATGTCACTTCAAATTTTACATGCATCAAGCTTCCCTAGTAACATATTGTTTTATTTTGTAATTGGCAACCTGGATAACTGTTTTAAAGTTACCCTTTCAGGCTGGGTTCACAATGGAGAACGCAGTGGCTCACAGCAGGGGTCCGGTGCAGCTACATTCACCATATCAGGTCAGATTTCAGCCCGAATTTTGGGCTGAATTTGGACCTGAAACGGACCAAAAGATGGACAGGACTCCTGTGCAATTTGCACCGGAGCCGCTGTGGAGATGTGTGAACCAGCTCCATAAACAGCCAGTCACAATCTCCTGTTATGCAGATTGGATGTGGGGAAACCCACATCCAATTTGCATAGGTGTGAACCCAGCATTAGGAAGATTATTTGAAAAATCCCCCTATGCGTTTCTACATTCAAAGAATAGTACCATAGCTCTTGCTGTTGGAAATGGTGAAGGTCCTCCCTGTATAGATGTGGCTGTTTTGGCTTCTCTCCAGAAAAAGCCCCCCATTCCTCTCCACCCTGCTGTTGGTAAAATGGGCTGATTTTCACAGTAGTCTTCACCCTAACAGCCACTCTGGACATTTAACCTGCATGCACGTGCAGTGTGTTCTCTCCTGGCTACATCTAACCTTAGCAGTGGCTGCTTCAGTCTGTTCAAACTCTGCATATGCATAGTCTCAAGAGTCTAAAGAGGACGCGCTGTGCACATGTGCAGTTTAACCGCATGGAGCAGACGCTAGGGGGCGCAATATTATGAAATTCAGCCCATTCTTCAAACAACAGGATGGAGAGGAATGAGGGGACAGCACTATTTATGTAGAGGACCGAAACAGCTGCATATCACCAAAAAAAAAAAAGTCTGTCTCTAAAAAATTCAATAAAATTAATTTGGGTATAGTGCTACATATGTAATTGTCAGTAAAACTATCATAGCACTGAAAAATGGCCTGGAAAGGAAGGGCTTTTACAGGCTAGTAGTAAAGTAGTTAAAGAATCTATCCACAGCTGATGTTTCAGTTATGGATGGATGTTAGCAATCCTAATTACCACTTCCCTTCCTTTATATATCGAGGGCTTCAGTATTGTGCTTCCTAATAGGTATGGGCGAGCGGTTTGGCCCGAGCAACATTTGCATGTTCGGCCATTCGCCGAAAACCCAAATTTGCAGGGTGTTCGCCCTGACAAAAACTCTGCAATTCACTAAGCACTGCACAGTGCATTCTGTGCACTGATTGGGGTCTGGTATGGACTGGGGGGACCCCATGCCTTTTTTTCTTTATTTTTTCAATAGCCGGGTGCCAGCAATTGCAACCGCATATGATTTTAAATAGGATTTTACTTGTTTTTGTTTCTTTAGAAATGTAATTTTTGCTGCAGCATGTTCTATGCATGCTACAGATGCACCACTTTACAGACACATTAAGGGCACTCCCTAGGCACAATATTAAAAGGAATTTTTCATGTTTATTGTTGCACTTTAAGCATGAATAAAATCACTGCTCCTGGAAAAACAATTGTTTAAAAAATGTATTTTTGCATTGATACATGTCCCCCAGGGTAGTACCCAGTCCCCAAACCCCTTTTATGGCCAATTACTTGCATATATGCATTCAAAATGGGCACTTTTAATTTTTCCTGTTTGGTTCCCATATACTTTAATGGGGTTTGCCATTCGGATTAGAACATTTCCCCTGTTTGGGAGTTCTGCTGCAAACCAAACAGGGGGGTGTTCAGCCCATTCTTACTTTCTAACTGAATTTCCTAGCTCTGCCCCTTTTCTCATCTGCCATGCATTCTCCCTTGCCCTGCTGGTGAAAGTGAAGTCTCCCTAGCTCTTCTACCTATTCTTTAAAATAGAACATATTCAAAACTAGGACGAGATGAGAAATAAAGACACTGATGCAATGGCCAAGAGGTGGGTGCAACTGGGACACTGGTGCAGTGATTTTCCTGCAGAATTCACCCAAAAAACATAAAACCCAGTACAACCTGTAGGCACCTACAGGAAGATAAATCTTATTTTTGTGTGGATGGATCCTTTACAGAAGCCTGTTAACTGTGGCTGTGAACCTTAGGACATAGGTATTAAGATGTATTAACAAGGGCTCAGAGGGAATGTTGAACTGACCACAAAGCAATAAAACACTGCTTGCTATACCTTGTCTAACACTGTCTTTTTTCATAGAAGGCTTTTGAAATATGGCCCGTTACACTCAATCCACTTTTCCAATTCAGTAAACCATAACAGCCCATCATAATCTTTCTTGTACCGATCTAACTTATGCAAAATGAATTCTGATGCATGGGATTGCTGTATTTAAGAATATAAATACTTCATGCTTTGGGTTACTGCATTCATGAATAAGAACACTTTATTGAATAAGGAAAATAGTGTCCAAGGCTACTATGGAAAATCTGTCAGTTTTCAGAATGCCACAGCTCCAAACTTGGAACCTCAATAAAATAAAAGAGATTTCCATTGCTGAAGTTGCAGCACACCCAAAAACCCAGTAATCGGTGTTAAGGGAGCTGGCTTTTCTACAAGTGATGTACCTGGTAATTCAATACTAACATTAATAAATCACAACATTGAACCGAAATGACGGGAAACTTACGGCTCCTTTGCAAAACAGCCTGAGATTCCCTGATGAAGTCCGGACAATCACAGACATTCTTTTTCTGTTGCTGAAACAAATGGAAAGATTAATTCTGTCAGTGAGGAAAGAGGGTTATGTCAGTAGCATGTACACAGTTAAAGCTATTGAATGTATCCCATTTATTATAAAACCATGCTGCTATTCCTGGGACAGCCTGGGATTCCATCAAGCCAAGTCTGGAATTGTAATGTTTTTAAACCACTGAAAATAAAAAGGGCTTATGAGATTGGAAGTAAAGGATTCCCAGGCAATATTATTTCCAAAACCTAAAAAGTCAGCATGGTACTGCTCTGATGGTGGACAAATGGGCTGGCGGCCGGTCCATAAGGGGCGCAGGGGCGGCGCCCCCCCCCCCACCCAAAGTTCCTGAAGTTAGTTTGCATAATCATAGAGTGATATATTTTTAAATAACTGATAATATGACTAACATTTTTAACATTTTAATGTTAAAAAAATATTAGTCATATCATCATTTATTTAAAAAGCAATCATTCTATGTGTGTGGCTGTGCACTGTGCGGGATGCCGGACTAATGGATTTCTATTAGGTCAGTCATTTTTTTACAAGCATGTGATTAGAGCCTGAGGCTCTAATTGGCTTGTTTTACGTTGTCCTTGGGGTGCAGAACACTACGTCTCGAAACCCTCCCACTTGTGATTTTAGTGAATCAATATTCGGATTCCAGCTTCCCCTCACGGCCAATCAGGACAGGTGGCTGAAGATTTGGAACCCAGAAAGAAGACGGGTTAACACAGAAGCAGTCAGGTATCAGGGGACTTGAGACTGCTGGAGAGGTCCGTTTGTATGGTGAGTGCGGATCTGTATGGGGTTGTTTGCGCCCCCCCCCCCCCCCAAAGGTTTTTAGCACCAGCTGCCACTGCTGATCAGTAACATTTTATAGTAAAACTGCACCCAGACTATGTACACAAAAGAATTTACATATTCTGAGCATGCAGTAAATATGCTTTTAAAGCCCTCATTCACCACTGTAGCTAAAGGCGTTCAGGAAAAATTGATCTTCAAAATTCCCAGCAGAGGAACTGAAATTTCAGCTATTTTCTATGTACAGAAAATCTTGGCAGCCAGCCTGCCTTTTAATACAAACATATAGCAAGTGTTTATAAGCTGTTAGAAATAGAGCCTTTGTTATCTTTGAGAACCTTTGAGAATGAATTACTTCACAGTATAAGCAGCTACAGAGGTCAGGGTTGGCTTGTTTTAATTGTTTTTTATTGCTTGTAAAGAATATGTCAAATATTTAATGCCCATTGTCTGGTCACCGGTACACAGGAATTTCAGAAAAAAACAAGAATCTCCCATTAGATATGGATTTGGCCCACTGTTACATTGGCCATAGACAAGGCAACCTTCTTACCAACTCAAACACTTTTATGCAGCATTTGATCAAAAGCATTACCAAAAAGATCTCAGCAACCCACTACCCACAGTTTGCATCAAAACATAACAAAGCTATCTTACAGAAAATCTAGAAACATTATCTGTGTCTAAGCAGCACCCTGAAAGATTTAGCTTTGTTTTGAATTCCTAATGAAGTACAGTAGTGCAGTTCCTTCCTAGGCTCTGAGGTGCCTTACCGCTGTATAAGTGCAGCATGATATGTATCTAAAGCACTGTAGCCTCTAACTAGAGGTGGTATTTGGCAATGCCAGGGTTGTGCTACTCATTGTTTTCCTTGCTGGACAGAACGCCGTAACTGAGGACCTGTAGTGGAAGGATGTCCCCGTGTCCTCTTCATTTATTCTGTAGATAAATGGTTCGCGCATGTGCAGTGGCGTGTGTTCTGGCTCTACACCACACCACTGCGCAAACCAGCCACAGCCATCTTTGATTTGAGAAACTGAATACACATGTGTTTTGAATTGCTTGTATAACTCCTATAGATTGTAAGTGCACTCAGTTGTATTAAATATTGCTGTATCTACAGTTTTATGCTATGGAAAGTGTCTCTCTTCTTTTATAATCTTTTGCCTGTGTTGCCTGTGTGGAGCCTAATTACATACTCACTGGTGGGATACATTGAAGTGCAATGACCTGTTGTGATCCTTGAAGGAGTTTGGAGGCTGTGTGGATAATTATAAGCCTTTTTGACCCCTTCTTTGTGAGGGTCATCAGAATCTGGTAAGCCTCCACTCTTAACACACTGTGGTGGTCTTTGTAGTGGTTCCATTGCTGAAAAGTTTGAAAGCTATTTTGGGATTTACAATCCATTTCTCTCAATATACAGAAGAGGACTTTTCAGTCAAGTTTTGGCTTTCCAGTCTGACTTTTTTTCTTAGCTTATATGTATACATTCATATGTGAATATTTTGTTTTTCCATGTTAGACACTTGTATGTTATGTTTATGGGATTTTTTATGTGCTGCGCTGATTTTATTTTTTTCAATTAGGAGCACCATTGCTGAGAGTTATATCCCAGTTTTAGGAGCACCAATCCTGAGAGTTGTATCCCAACTTTAGGAGCACCATTGTTGAGAGCGGTTTCCCATCTTTGGGGGTACCAGCGCTGTGAGCGGTATCTGTACTCTAGGACCACGAGTGCTAAGAGCTATATCCCAGCTTTGAGATTACCTTTGCTGAAAACAGCATTCCTGCTTTGGGAGCACCAGTGCTAAGAGCAGTATCCCCACTTTGGAATCAGCAGCTTTGAGAGCGGTATCTGTGCTTTGGGAGCTTCTTTGCTGAGAGCAGTATCCCTGCTTTGGGAACACCAGTGCTGAAATCAGTATCACAGTTTGCCCACTTATATTGAACGATATACAACCTGCACTCTGAATACTGGGTAGTTGCATATTATCCGGCTCTTCAGCAATGGGGATGGCGAGTCATGTTTTTTTCTTTATATCAGATACAAATATATACTAATATATAGTTAACATAACTATAAAAGAAACCTTTCCACCGCGCTATAATAAAGGATGGGCACTAGGCAACACTTCTTCCTAGAAATCACTTGACGGTAAAAATGAATGATAATCTCACATGCAGTATAAATAATATTTGAAATTACTACGCTATATCACACTCAAACTTTCCGTTAATAACTTTTTTTTGGAACAATATTATAATCAGGAATAATGCTTAGCTAAATGACATTTAATGCATAAGGCGCAGTATTTATAAAATCCACAACTACCTAAATGCTTCATTACAAAAAAAAGGCTTCCTAAAAACTGGCTTTCATTTTCGGATGATTGAAAATACAAATGTGGCACCATACAGAGAGTGGTCAACCTCAGTTTTTATACAGGCTCGGCTCTAGGATAATGTTAATAGCATAGTAGCATGCAGTAGCCCGATGGCACAAGCTATAGCATGACTCCCCCCTGTTAAACAAACACACGTTTGCTCAAAAAAGATGGATGGCTCGTAACTTTTGCTTGGCAGAAAGACCTGGATGTGGGTTCCTCATTAGTTGGACTTTCCTAGAAGACATTAAAGGTAATAGAAGGGAGTCAGCACTAGCTCAGGAAGCCTGGTCCTGCCCTGGGAGTAATGAGGACATTGTTCAGATACACATTATGCTATTTATCTTCAACTGTTTGGTTACAGTACCAATCACTGTATTATCCACAGTGCTGCTAGTGCTCAGGGGTCTTCCTGTTAAAGAAATTCTAAATATAAAGAAAGATACACAAACGGCATTGGATAGATAGAGAGATTAACAGTCAGACAGATAGCAAGACAGACACATATGACAAAAGTACAGCACAGCCATCTCAGCCTAAAGTGATATTAAAGCGGAACTTAACTGTATCTGAGCATCACAAACTGAAAATGTCATTCCATTAATTTTTAATGTTCAAAACAAACTCACTTTGAAAAACACCCCCTAGCATCTCTAGCTGTAGCCATTTTGAGTAAAGGCAGTTGATTCATGTAGCCTTTGCTTACTAGAATCCTTCTGCCCTTAGCTGAGGCATGCAAGCAAGGGGTGTGCATTGCTAAGAAAACCCCTCCTCCCCTCCATTGCCCTCTTTTAGATGAAAGAAAAAAAGGTCCATGAAGTCTTCAGGGATGCATTCTACCTAGGCCAGAAACCACCTAAAGAAAAAGTTTAAAACATGTAAATTTAGCATACCTTCCTATCTATTTACTAAGGCTTGTAGCATAAGGATTAGAAACAGGTAGATTTGATTAACTAGGTTTAGCTCCACTTTAGGCCCTTAGTCTTTTTCTTGTTCAAAAATTTTATTGAGAGTTACAAAATATAAACAAGGGTACAAAAATACATAAACAGTCTCATACTCATAAGTGTAATGACAAAAGAGCAGAAGGATGATCATGTAAACAGTTTTCTGGCAAAATTGGGTAGTAAGTAATCGCTCAGTGAGTTGTGTAGGGGTATAAGGTGGAAGAGGTACATCCTGAGAGGGATTGCTTGGTGGTGTGTTGCTAACTAGCAGGCGTGCCCGGAGCCAGTCTACCCGTCTCTGCGCCCCAGCGGGATCAAACTGCGCCTAGACAGGAAGGCAGTCCCAGGTGCCGTCAGGTTGGATTTAGGGGTCCACCAGGTAGTGAGCCCTATGAGGATTTGTTATGGACCTCTAGGAGTGGGGTACTTTGTCATTAGAAACAAACTTATCGTCTGCTCTGTTAAGATGGGCCCTTAGTCTTTTTAAGCACTTTCAGAAGCTGATGTTTTCACTTACTGAGTATGCAGCTTCTTCATTTATTAATCCTTGGCTATATTCCTGTTTAAAAGTTGGTCCCATACTGCTCAAGATTTCCTTTTTCCGTGTGGCTCCCTTCTCTTGCAGTGTCGTATGGAGCCACCCTTGCGTGTTTGGACTAGAACTTTGTCTACCTATGCAGTGTGCATCAATAGAAACACACAGCCCCATACCCTAGGATGAAAAGGCACTCCCCTGCTCCTCCCTTCTCCAAACTAACAAACTGACTCCACACGGCATTGTTCAGATGTGGGTTAAGTCACCCTAAAGGGGTGCTATGGAAACTTTGCTTGCTAATGCCCAACTAAGCAGGTGGAGGCCACAGTCATGAGAAATTTGCACTAAGACGCCACACCAACTTAGAAGCGAGCATGTCTTGGCATAATTAACCTTTTGTGTTTCATCCACTTTACAGCAGCATTCCATGTGCCCTTTGATGACGTAATTTATGACGAAACATGTCGGGCGGTCCTACGCATTGACGAGCACATGACCCACATGATCGGACAGCATGGGCTGATCGTTCTGAGCCGGCGTTTTTTACTGTGATAAGCGCTTTTTATCCTGCATTATGTGAGTAGCCATTTGGCATTTGTCTAATTTTACCTATTAAACGATAGTACTTCACTATTTGGAGCCTTTCCTTTCTTTTTTTTTTTTTTAAAATTCTGTTTATTGAAATTTTCAGTAAACATACAACATACACCACCACTGTCACGCGCAGGTGACCCATAAAACATAAAAAGAAAAACATACCGAGGAACCTAACCGGTTACCTCCCAACCTAGATTAGGTTTCAAAAGTTTACAAAAACCAAAACCCAACCCCCCCCCCCCCAATGCTTCCATCCGGCTTCCCCTCCCCCCAACCTAGTGAATATCTATTGTAGGTCAGTGTGAACCTACTCTCTCTCCCTCCTTACAACCGAACAGGATAGTCTCATCCTTCCTTTATACCTTTAGTATACCTTTAGCATATCAAATTGTATCATGTCGTGGATGAATCTCCTAACCATGCCTGCCACACTCTATTGAATTTTTTGACGCAACCCCTGCTGGTGTACGTGGCCTTATAGTATGGGATCATGGCGTTCACCAGCCCCTTCCAATATGCCAGAGTGGGGGCCGTTAACTTCTTCCAATGCAAAAGAATGGCCTTTTTCGCATATATATTTAGGAGCGTTTTCAGCGCTCTGGACGGTACTATCTCTTCCACTAAGCCTAATAGACACACTTTAATGGTAATTGGGATGGGGACGGATAGCAAGGAGGACATGCATTCCACTATTTCCTTCCAGAACGTCTGGATTTGAGGGCAGAGGAACGATAGGCAGGGGTAGGGTTAATGGTAATTTCACACAGATAATCCGAATCACCTTCT